>VYZW01018334.1:0-50763 GCA_013401315.1 Balaeniceps rex | reverse complement strand
AGCACAAAAACAGTTCATCCCCTTTAAAGGTAAGGGAAGAAGGCAGAGCAAGAGACCCCCTTGGCTTAACTGCGAGTTTCTGAGTCTGCTCAAAAACAAGAGAGAAGCGTACCAGAGATGGAAAAGCAGACGAACACCCGTTCAGAACTACAAGGGCATTGCCAGAGCGTGCAGAGATGCAGTTAGAAAAGCAAAAGCTCAGCTTGAATTGAAATTGGCCAGAGATGTCAAAAACTGCAAGAAAGGGTTCTTCAGGTACGTAAACAACAAGCAGAAACAGAAGGAAAATATTGGCCCACTGTTAAACAGGAGAGGTGAATTAGTCACCAACACCACTGAAAAGGCAGAGGTTCTCAAAACTTTCTTCACCTCTGTCTTTACCAGCACTGTTGGGCCCCAGGCCTTGGGAACAAAAATCCAGGTTGATGCAAACACAGACCCACTGTCAGCAAAGGAAGAGTTGGTATGTGAACTATTACAGGAGCTTGATCCCTACAAATCAATGGGCCCTGACGATATCCACCTGAGGGTGTTAAGAGAGCTGGCTGACATTGTTGCAAGGCTGTTCTCCATAATCTTTGAGAAGTCATGGAGATTGGGGGACATCCCAGAAGACCGGAAGAAGGCTAATGTCACCCCCGCCTACAAGAAGGGCTTAAAGAAGGATCCAGGAAATTATAGGCCCATCAGTCTTACTTCAGTCCTTGGGAAAGTTATGGAATGAATCCTCCTGGGGGCTATCACAAGTCAAATGAAGCACAGGATTGGGAAAAGCCAGCAAGGATTCACCAAGGGCAAATTGTGCTTGACAAACCTGATCGCCTTTTATGACAAAGTAACCTGCTCGGTTGATGTGGGGTGAGTGCAGTGGACATTGTCTACCTGGATTTCTCCAAGGCTTTTGATACCGTTTCCCACAGCCTCCTTCTAGAGAAACTGATGCGTTACCGTCTAGACAAGTGGTCTGCATGGTGGGTAGGGAACTGGCTGACAGGATGCACCCAGAGGGTGGTGGTAAATAGCTCCTTTTCAATATTGGGCCCAATGCTGTTTAATATCTTCATAAGTGATCTGGATGATGAGATCAAGTGTACTCTGATGAAGTTTGCTGATGATACCAAAGTGAGTGGGGAAGCGGACACTTCAGAAGGGAAAGCCACCCTGCAGGAAGACCTGGATAGGCTGGAAGTGTGGGCTAACAAGAACCTTATGAAGTTCAACAAAGACAAATGTAAGGTCCTGCACCTGGGAAAACATAATCCAGGAGTGCAGCACAGGCTGGGGAGCAGCTCTGTGGAAAGGGACCTGGGGGTCCTGGTGGACAACAAGCTCAATATGAGTGAACAGCGTGCTGCTGCAACAAAAAAAGCCAACAGGATGCTGGGTTGCATCAACAAGGGCATCACCAGCAGAGATAAAGAAGTCATTATCCCACTCTACTCAGCACTTGTCAGGCCACACCTGGAATACTGTGTTCAGTTTTGGTCCCTGCTATACAGAAAAGATGTGGACAGGCTGGAGAGGGTCTAGAGAAGGGCCACAAAGATGATCAAAGGACTGGGAAACCTGCCACATGAGGAAAGGCTGAGAGAACTGGGTTTGTTCAGCCTTGAGAAAAAGAAGGCTTAGGGGAGACCTTATCATCATGTTCCAGTATTTAAAGGGTGGCTACAAAGATAGAGACCCCCTTTTTTACAAGGAGTCACATGGAAAAGATGAGGGATAATGGGTACAAGTTACTCCTGGGGAGATTCCAATTGGACACAAGAGGAAAATTTTTCACAATGAGAACAATCAGCCATTGGAATAATCTCCCCAGGGAAGTGGTGGATTCCCCAACATTGGGCACACTTAAGATTTGGCTGGACAGCATGCGGGGTCATCTTGTCTAGACCGTGCTTTTGCCAAGAAAGGTTGGACTAGATGATCCTTGAGGTCCCTTCCAACCTGGTATTCTATGATTTCCAAATTCTCCCCTTTTCTCATGCTTTATCAGTTCCAAGCTTAAATAAAAACAAAGCCCAGATGCCAAGAACTGAGCAGTGACTAAGGTGGGGGCTGTGAAAACGAATATAGAGAGAAGACGCTATAAATGGAATCAGGGAAGCGTGGCTTGGGGTTGATTAGAGAGCTTACATCTGTGGTGAGTCCTTACTACAAACAGCAGGTAGAGAAGCAGAGCCAGCAGCAGAAAGTGCTAAGGAGCAAAGAAGGTCCTGCCGTGCCTCCCTGCATCAGCAGCAGCCTGGCTGGCTGATGGATGCTGGTAGGAAAGAGAAGTCCAGGGTTAGCACCGTTCTTCTCAAGCGAGGCTTTGACTGGGGTGCGCAGCAGGACGCATGACATGGGTAGGGAACAGCACACATGCTGCAGGAATCTGGGAGACAAGAGGGAGCAAAAATACAATTCCCTTTGCTGACAGAAAAACAGGAAAGTCCTGGCAAAAGGGTCTTAAGGTGCAGCAAGAAAGTACCTGTGCTTTTACTCTCCATCCCTGGGATTTTTCTCTATCAGCAGAGACGCTTGGCACCCACACTGGTTTGCAGCCACCTGGCACGCAGGGTAGACCCAGTGCAAGAGGTATCGCGGCACATGCAGGCAGGTCACAGGCTCAGCTCATGGCAAGAGGGTGCTCCTCGGGGCAGGCTGCCCCTCTCTTCAGGATGACAAGGGATGAAAGACATTTCAGTCACAGCACTTCTCCCCATCTGGCACCTTAGAAAGCCTACCAGGAAACACTGGGAGCATGCAGGGCTGGCTGCTCAAAGCTGAGGAGCACCAGCACTGCCAGGTCATAAAGTTAAAGTGGGACACACACCGAAAAGGGAGCCTGCAGGCACCAGCACTCTGAAATCATACCAACTTCCCATGACCAAAGCTGCCCCTGGCTGTGGTGTCAGGCAGTCTCTTACAGTCCCAGGGATCTCTGGTGCCAAAGGGAAGCCTGAGGCTTGCTCCCTTTGAGAGATCAGGCGGGCAATCAGGCAGCAGTACCAAGCACAAGCTGCTGGGAAGTCCTGCCAGCAGGACGAGATTCACCACCAGCAGCAGTCCTCAAACCAGGCTGGTATTTTACCAAACATGGCCATTTATCACCCAGTTTTGGAAGGGCACATCAGGGAAACTTATTCACATCCTGAAGCGATCAGCTCCAGGAACAGACAGGATGGACACCTATCTTACAGTAAATGTCTGTTAGAGGCACAGCCATTAGGCACCCATCCTGCAAGCTGCAGGCTCCACGGGGTCACATAAGCACAAGTAACACAAGCAAACTCAAAGGTAGCTTCCATGTGCAGATGAGCTCTCCAGGCTTCGGTAAATGAAATCAAAGAGAAATTGGATCAGGGTAGAAAGAGAAGGACCTTGGGCAGATTGAGGGACTAATGATCAGCAAAAATGCAGAGCAATTTGGAGCAGCTGTCCTGCAGCATTCAATAGGATCCCAACATTGCCCATTTCTAAGGATAAATGTGTGAGTGAGGCCTCTGAAATCCTTTTGCTCATTTAAAAAACAGAAAAAACCCAAGCAAACAAAAAACTCAATGAATTTTGGGTTCTTTATTCATTGCTTTCTGGTTCCTGAGCCCGTGGAGTATATTCAGCTCATGTTTTCAATCTTTTCTCCATCATTACAAAAGGAAGAAGTATGCTTTTTAATATTACATTGGAACGAAAACTGAAATTTCCTCCTCTTGGTCTCTGTTTCAGGATCCATGCCTCTGAGGAAAGCTCAGAGTATTGTCCATTTGTGAGAAAATGGAGAATAGGCAAAATTGGAATTCCAGAGGTGGATAATCATGGGTAAACTCAATGCAGCCTTTTTTATTTTTTAAAATAAACTAGCCAAGACTGAATTATTGTTAAAACAAGATTTTAAACAGTGAGAAAAAGCCATATAAACCAATCTATTCAGTTTTTAAAGAAAAAGGCTGGGTTACTCAAACACAGCATGCTCTATGAATAGCTCCAGCCCACTCCAGTTTGATTTTCTACCTTTAAATGCAAAAAAGTTTCCACTGCTTGTAGCAGCCAGCACTGAGTTAGACATCAGGGTGGCCCTCCAATACAGCAAATGCCCATGCTTGCTGCTGAAGGGAAAACACGCCCCAGGAAATATTTACAGGAGATCGCTTCATGACAGAAATGCATGTGGTTATACCCAGGCTTGGTCACCAGGAAGACTGCAGCAGGAATACCCCAGCTGCTGCGCTTGCTCTAGATCACTGTTAGCAACAAAACACTCTCTGAAGTTTGCATTAAGAAACATACACATGTAAAAGCTGCACTTCGTGTAACACATGCATTTCTCATATGGCAATGACACGTATATCCAGAAAACAGTCAAGCCATAGTTTTGGCTGCTGCCAAGCACCAGAGCCCCATTGTGAGAGTAGCCAGGGACCACCTCACCCTTGAGGTGCTAACAGGGGGATACCCACAACCCTACCCAACACATACCCAAATATATGAGCATCACAACAAATTCTCTTCCTTGTGCCATACTCTGGCCACAGCGCCCAGTCTTCTGCACCACAGCTGACAAACTGGGTCAGGGTAATCTCCAGCAATCCAGCTAAGCTAACGTTCTGGCTGCTCTGCATTTTTTTTGCAGCAGTGCAGAGCAGATGCAACGGGTGTCAGGATCTGGCCCCCCACATGCATAGTTTTAAAGATTGTCATTCAGCAGAAGCTATTGTGAAGAAGAAAAAATGCTAAGCCCAGGGCCTGAGTTATTTCTCTGACCCTGAATGCTTTAAAACATAATATTTTATTTGGCTAGTTATAGAAAACATGTGTCAGAGCCTTCTTTTTTTGGAAGGTTTGTCCTGCAACACAAAAAGAAAAGAGAAATAACTGAACTTTTACACTGCCTCTCTCTGCTATGCACATCCCTGCACCCACACAAGCTGCTCTCACTTGAATTTTAAGTTCTGAATACATTTGATAACTATTTACTCTGCAGAAATACCAACAAGATCCCAATCAACGATTAACACCATAATTTACAGGGTGGGGACAAACAGGAAAGTGCCTCCATGAAAAGTTTATATTCCAAGCAAAATAGAAAGGTTCAAGATGATCAGTTATTAAAAAGGAGATGAAAAGCAGCAAGTTCAGGGCAGTCTTGAACAGCAAAAAACATTCACCCAAGTCCTACTGTATTTAGCAGCAGCAAGAAAATTTGTTCAGTGCTCAACAGTTTTAGACCCCTTATCTGAGTACAAGACTGAGAGACTAGCTTACAGCACCATTTGGGTGGGGAAAAATCCTCATTTTCAAAGTTCCAGTTCCAATTCTGAGCTAAGATCAGCCCCCAGGCATGGTCTTTTCCCCGTTAAAAAAAAGGGACATAATTACTCATTTACCTCCCAGAAACCCTGCACAGGCTAATGAGCTCAAGCAGCATTTGCGGGAGAGTTGAAGGATGAGAGAAATTACATCACACAAGAGGTGCATAGCAAGAGGGTTGCTTGCAAACCTGTCAGCTGTTATTGCTGCATCCAACCCTCTCCTAAACCTTTCTTAAGGACAGAGTACAAAATGAAGGGTTCTCCTCCAAGTACAGCTAGAAGAGCTTCAAGCTCCCAGCCAGCAGAGCAAGGGCAAGCGCAAGCCCACTGCAGCAACAGGATGGGAGACTCAGACTCTGGCCCTTCCCTGCAGGAAGGCTGATGCTCTGTCAGTGCAGACAAAGGGTGCGCACACATTTCACCTACTGGCTCATCTCCAGGGATGGTTATTTCCAGCAGAAGGACTGCATCAAGCAGCAGTAGGAGGTAAGCTTTCCAGCCTTTCCATCTGTTCCTGTAAACAAAATGACATAGTAAAGGTATTTCTTGACATCTCAAAGCAATAAGATGGTCATGATGGTTGAGACAGCAACAGCTATTGCCCTACTTCCTTCTCCAGGGGTAAATCCCACAACTATTCCCTAAGGCCTCTCCTCAGCTGAGACACCACAGGAGCTATAACTCACCTCCTCCTTTTCCCCTGTTGACTGACCAGCTGGCCCAACTTCCCTTTGCCTATAAGTAAGGGGCAAGCCCACTGTTTAAGGCACCTGTGCTCTGGAGTCAGCAAATCAGTTGCCATTCTTAGTGGTTTTGCTGATCAGCCAAGGAGTAATGCCTCCCAAGCTCGGTGCCTGTGACCCAGCTGTGGGCCCACTGCTGTTCAGCAGCTGGCAGTTGGCACAGCAGCTGTGCGTGACTCAGGCTAGCGGGAGCCTTTGGAGATGCCTCCCCCTGATTTATATCTGCAAGTGATTCTTTGTGTTTGGACCGTATTGTTGGCGTGCCAGCTACACTGTAAAAATCTGGAGTTAATAAACTCCACTTTCAGATCACGGCAGCTCTTTCCAGGGCGCATCTTTGTAGCGCTGGCAATGCTTGCTCCTGCCCCATCAGCTAGCATGGCTGCTGATGCATTTCACATTGGAAAAACCCTGTGATCTCATACACGAACAATCCCAGGGAAAGCCCAGGTTCCCGGTGTCTAATAGCCTGCCTCCCTCTTGCCCCACCTCCTTCTCCCTTTTGGTGTAGAGTTCAGAGCCTGTGGTCCTGCAGCCCTACTCCTAACTGTGAGAAAAGTATCCTGGCACCTGCAAGTGGGATCGTCCTGAGAAAAGAGGGAATTTCAAAAAAGGAAAAAAAAGAAAGACAAAAAAAGACAAAAGATGGATGTGACCAGATGCCACAAACCCTTGAATCCAGGGGAATCTGAAAAGTGTACCTTAGCTCTAGTAATAGAAATGTTACTGTCCTGGGCAGCATCTTCCTGCAGTGAAGCAGGTCCCTCTGGCAGAGCTGTTCAGCCACACCAGCTCTGGCCCCTGTGAGGGAAC
This sequence comes from Balaeniceps rex, assembly GCA_013401315.1. Lineage (NCBI taxonomy): Eukaryota > Metazoa > Chordata > Aves > Pelecaniformes > Balaenicipitidae > Balaeniceps > Balaeniceps rex. The sequence goes on along the minus strand of VYZW01018334.1, from coordinate 43,913 downwards.
CTGTCTTGGGGCATCTCTTTTTGCGTAGGCCTAAATCTGTTTCAGATCTGGCCTTTAACCTCTGTGCCTCACATCTGCAGCTGCAAGATAGAACAATTCATCTTTTCCTCGACTTCCCTGCAAAAAAGCAAAAGGAAAGGAAAGCTTTGCCCTCCAGACACATTTTGCAAAGCCACAGAGGACAGAAAGGAAAGAGGCTTTAAGGGGATGAAGCTACACTGAGGGTAACTTCTTCCCCCTACCTGGCACTTACCTGTCTCCCTTCCAATGCACTGCCATGCATTCATGGCCCCACTGGTGACACCACGCTGTCTCTCTTGCAGGGCTTGCTCCTATGGCCCTCAGAGCAGCTGGGACTTTCCTTTCAATATCATCGGGCTTATGGCAGCCCAGTCCTGCTTTGCTCTGGAGCAAGTTGCATTGGAAACTGCTCGAGGAAAGGCTGTCATTTTGCAAAGCACTGAGTTCATTCATGGAGCCATATAAATAACAGGACCATCTCTGCCACCTGGGCTACACTCTGCTAAACAGCTACTGCCTCTCTCTCCAGAACCGGTGACATTTTAGAGTGGGTAAAGTGACTCATGCATTACACTGCAGCCTTTCTTCCATGCCAGATTTGTGGCTCGTTTGTGGATTATCAGCCAAAAAGGGTGGAAGCAACTTTCACTTCTCAGCATCCCCATGGGACAGGTATGCTTCAGAGCTGGCTACGTTTCAGCAGAATGATTAATTTACACTAAGCTGTATTTTCGGCTTGTATAAGCTGGATCAACATCAATGGAACTACACCAGTTTACATCAGCCCAAGAACATGGGTCTGTATTTTCATGGCACAGAGCTCAGTCCTGGAAGGTTTTGAGCAGCCTCTCAATAGTGCAGGCTGGATGCCCCTGTGGGCATAGAGCCCTGCCTGGGAGTAGTGGGATTTGGGAAGGCTGGTTTGCTTTGCATTACCCTGGAGAAGAAATGGGGCTGTACTAGTCACTGTGAATGACATGAGTACCAGAGATAATGTCCAGCAAACAAAACAAAACACTTTAGGACTGAAACTGGGAGAGCTGAGGCTGAAGGAGAGCTGCAACAGGCCCAAGAGAGCCCCCAACACGGGCAGTCAGGAGAGCAGGATCGGACTGTGATACTCATCACCTCCATGGAGCCTCCAGACACAGGTTGTCAACAGCTTTTCATACCAAGAACTGAAAGGATTAAAGCACTTCCATTCAGACACCCAGAAGAAAATCAGCAAACACAGAATGGCCGTGTGCGACTGTAACTAATACTTTAACAGCAGTTCTGGGCACAGTGCTGAGCAGTGGGTCCTGTGCCGTGCTGGATGCTTGAGGTGAAGGGATGTGTGCAGCCCCCACTCTGTTCATGCCACACTAATTAAGGTTAACAAGGGCTTACAGCTACCCGTTTTCCCCAGCCCTTCATGGAGATTTACTCCTGGGCAAATCCCTCTTCCAAAAACTCACTGACAAACATTTCAGACCCAAGGTACACGCATTAAGAAGCTTGGAAACCAATGTAAGAATTAGGCAGAGCCACAGAATGATGCTATATGTTAAATATTGTGGTTGTCTACAGGAGCATTCACCCAGAGATAGCAGCGCTCTTTGCAAAACAGGGCTGAGAGTAAGTAACCCCATCTTACACAAGCAGAACATGAGCCACAGAGATTAAAGGCTGCCACTGTTAAAATAAAAACAAAACTTGCAAATACCATAGGCACCTTAAGCAAGATTTTGGCAGAATTTGGGCACCTTGGTTGAAAACTGCAATCTGGGATCTCCATACTCTCCTGTTCAGCTGCTGCCTAGCCACGGAACTGCCTGAACTTGCCCACTGCCTCCTGGTTCAGCTCTTAGCCTCCATAGGTGGCTGTTAACCCACTCCCAAGCATGTTCAGAGCTGCTCCAGTCCAAACATCTCCACTTCACCTCACACCTGAGTGCCACCAGGGGCTGGCATCGCTGCCCGGGGCAGGCAGTGCCATCTCCCTCCCCGGCAGGGACCAGCCTGGGAGCTGCAGCAGGATGCAGGTGAGACATGATGGTGAGCACTACCACCCCCCAAGAAATGCCTTTTGCTGCAGCAGCCCAAGGGCTCAAGTTCTCAGCGGAGCACCCAACCCCACATCCTGCCCTATGCAGTTCCCATCCTGTCCGCTATCTGCCCTGTGGGGCACGGAAAGCTCCCTGACAGCCCCCGCAGTGCCTGGCCACCTTGCAAGGAGCAAGACACAGCGAGCCCCAGGGCAGAGTGAGAGGGAGAGGGAGCACGAGCCTGCACTGGTGGGGAAGGGGCCCAGCGGGAGATCAGCTGCCCCCAGGCAGTTCCCACACAGCAAGCGGGGCCTCGCCCTTCACCCCGGGCATGTGGCTCAGCTCACATGCCACAGCAGCCTTGGCGCTTGGCGGGGGATGCCAGGCGTTCAGTGGCTACGAGGCCGAAGCATTCTGCAGCAGACCACACAGCACAGCAGAGCCTTCAGCTACCTTAAAACCATCCACAGCTGCGAGTATATACAGCAACAGCCATGTTTCCCTCCTTCGCAAATGCTTCGCAGTGTTGCAGTGTCCTGGACAACGGTAGCAGCTGTTGTCCAGCCACCTCCATACCCCACGAGGATGCCAGGGCAACATAGGCTGAGGTTGGCTGTGTCTTTTGCCAAAGCATAACCAAGGCTTGAAGCAGAGCTTTGTTTCAGAAATCATACCCGCATCTCTCCTCCTCTCCTCCTGTTGTGGGAACAGGATGGTTTCAGACAAGTAACAAAACATAGTAAGTGCCTGTGGCAAATAAGTGCTGAACCCTAGCTCCCCCCACACTGTAATCCTCTACAGTTTTCTCAAACACAATCAACAGCCTAGCCTATGTCTTATTTACCCACTTCCAGAATTCTTAGTCTGACAACTAATGATGCATTAATCACTGTCAGACCATGATCCTTTGTTTATGTTCCTCTGCAGACATCTGTCAGAATCACAAAAGATTAATTATCACACCAGCCTGGATGCAGAAATGCGGACCCTCTCTGCAGATGCACTCTTCATCAGACACTTTGTGTCCCCTTCAGCAACCGCTGCTATCTGCAGAAAAATTCACCCATTCTTCCACTCTTTCATTCATCCCTCCTATATTTCTAGCTCGGGGGCTGGATATCTGCTCCCTCTTGCACAAGCATCAGTCCTTTTTCAGCCTCACAAGCAGCACTAAAAGAGAGGACCACCAAAATCCTTCCCTGCAGCCTGGGCCCATTTCAGGCGCCCTTGTTCCCTCTTTGTTAACCATGTTGAGAAGGTGCCTTCTCTCCTTCATATACACTTTTGTATGGTCCAGTTCTAACCTTCCAGCCACACAGCACTCTAGAGCATGCAGTATTTAGAAGTATGAAACATCCTGGATAAAATTAAGCCGTCTTCCATCCAAAGCCTGTGGGATGGTGAGCAAACCCAGGAGCAGTCCCTGGGAGGCATCTAAGCTCTGCCATGGCAGATGAAGCAGCTGCATCACTTCTTCGAAAGAGCCCTGACAGACTGAAATATGCTTTTTCTTTGCATCCTGGAGCCTGGACCCAGCTGTCCACAGGGAACTGACGCTGCCAGAAGATGGAGGGATACCAAGAGTTCATCTACACATGGTAGCTCTAAGTGTTTATGCACACTGGTGCAGCATGAAATGCCTGTGGAGCCGATGCAGTTTGTGCCATAGTAAAGCTGTTCCCCACAGCGTAGGCACAGCTGTTTCCAAAGGTGAAAGGAAATAAGCTGTATCTATTTAAAGCATCTAAAGTGAGAATAAATAAAAATAGATTGTTTTTACTCAAATGCAAACTACTTTCATAAACAGGGGTGCTGGACCTGCATGCAATGCCCAGAGCCTTCTCTGCAGCAGCAGCCAGGAAAGTCTGTTCGACCACCCTTTACTGCTGAGCACCCTTTACTGCTGAGCACCCTTTACTGCTGAGCACTGCCTCTTTTCTCCCTCCCATGAATGTTTCTCTGTGTGATTCAGCAGCTGTCTACAAAAAGCAATTGGGAAGATGAATGAGTTCACTAGGACAGAGGGAAGAACGAGGAGAGAGCATCTTTCTGGGTGAGTGGGGACATTTCAGTAGATGCTTGGATCACACAAGTCTTCTCTCCATTTAACATGTCCCAGGTGCCGGAGTTGCTTCAGTTCTTGTTCCCCTCTCTATAATAAAGGCCTGAGAAGCAGGAACAGACAAAACCAAGCGGTAAACAAAATCAAGTATTTGTATATGGCACAGCAGTTTCATTCTAATAGCCTTTGAGCATGTGGGCTCATTTACAGAAGGAAAATGCTTGTCACAGCCAATGCAACATAATCATACTGCCCTGATATAACTTACATTGAAAGTGTAACCTAATATAAGAGTATCTTTTCCTATTGGGAGATTTAGCTTATACCTCCTTCCCAGAAACAAATCTAAATCAGGAAGAGTTCTTGCTCCCAAAACTGGAATTCTCCGAGTGTTACACTGCCAGATTTAAATGTTCAATTTATACTAAGAAATAGCCTCCTGTAAAGAAACTCCAGAAGTTCCTATAATCCCAGCATTGCAATTGATCCCCACACCTGCTGGCCTTCAAACGCTGCTCCAGCCAGAGCTTCCCAGCTTGCTGTGCTGCTCATAAACTTCCGAGAAAGTGGCTGAGTCTTCTTAGAGCTTTACTTCTCATATATTTATGAATTTGAATTGATTCAACTGGTTCCAGCTGCTGGCTGACACAGCAGAAGGGACAGAGCTAGACCAACCCACACTTCTCCCTCCCCACTAGCAAGTCTATTTGTGGCCCTGCGCAGTGCTGGAAATAAACTGCTTTTCTTGGAGAGACCCACTGGCAAGCGTTGTGCTCTCTACGGAGGGCACAGCAGCCTCAAAGAGAGTCATTTTAACTCAGATTCCCAAGTCCTCACCAACGGGTTTTAGGGGGCTGGAAATGCTCCTGGGAGTGGTGGTGAGGGGGGAAGAGAAGGGAGGTAAAAAATAAGACTTGTCTCCCCTCCTCATGCTTGGAAAGCAGTCCTTCAGCTCCCTTCCATCACATTTCTTCTTGTAGCTGGAAGATCCCAGCCTCACTAGGGCAGCACTGAGAACATTTTTAAATGACTCATTAATGTTTGCATATGTATGCCAGATGCTTGCTTTCTTAATAAACAAACAAACAGAAACCTCAAACACCCTCTGAGAGATGGAACATTCTCCTACAGTGAAGGCCAGAGTGGTTGCTTGTGCAGGACAGTGGAAGGTGGTTCCCCCCACTCCCCAAAATCCCACTTTATGAACATTTTTCCTCCCTTCCTCATCCCTTCTCCTGCCACACAGGTCATCCAGACTTTGGGGAGGGATGGAGGTACTGAGAAATGTCACAGCTGCTTATTTCCTCCTGCAGCACCTAAAAGGAGGGGATTTTGGAGGACAACAGCTGAACACAGCAGTGTTACACAAGGGATACATGAGATAAATGGTAGGTGCACACAAATGGACCATAAGAGAGTCGGGAGTCAAAAAGTTCAGATCCAAAATTGCAGGGAAGGTGATATCAGTGAGAAGTGGCCTCTCTGTGCTTGCTCTGCAAGCTTTACTCCCATGCCTCAGCTCTCACATGCAAAGGAAATGCCCGCTGCCCCATGCATCTTTCTTGTGGGGAACTGTTCATACACACTGAACTGATTCCACATCAGCAATCACCATACAATTTTAAATAAAAAAAGTGAAGTGTATATTCCTTTTATGTCTTGTGCAAAGGCATCGGCTACTGAAAGCAAGAGGGATTCAGGCGAGTGCTCCGTGATATGTGACTAGAATATGTTTCTTCTGAAGTCCTCTAATCAGAAGCAGTAATGTCTTTTCCCCTAAGACTTGGAAATCGCATTTTAGCGCCTGCCACACGACTGTCAAGATCAGCATTTCAAGTAGCAATTCAGCCTTTATCAACATTCAACAGCATTGTAAGTCAGGAATAATTAATGTAATATTAACATAGAGTTATCAAGAAAGGTAAGACTGTAAGTGTTCAACATCAGATTCATTTAGTATTTACTGCAATAATGCAATCAGCATGAAGTCATTTAACATAAATGTCAGCTTCAGTGGGATGTCTCAGGGCAGTCAAGGCAGTTCAGACGTGTGCCCCAGTCCGTATGTACCACCCTCAAGCTCTCCAGAGCTCTTTAGTGCACTCCTCAGAGGGTCATCTTGGAAAGTCACTTCATGTATCTGTCTCAAAAAGAAAAAACAAAGAAATATTTCTGTAAAACCCCCAATGCTTTGCCATGATATATACCAGATGTATATATCACCGCTCACAAGCTATACCGTACAGATAGATCATACATACAGTACATATAGAAATGACAGATAAGAGTCTATAGGAATGATAGATAAGAGTCTATAGAGCCATATTTTTGTATTTATACACACATACATATGTGAAACAATACATAAAATCAAATTCATACATCCATTCAGTAGAACAGGGCAATACATTGTGGCTTTTACAGAAACTGTTTCTTGACTTTCAGTGGACACATCAGACAGTGTAACGTGTACTGTGCTTAGCTACAGCAATATACATATATATAAATAAATACATACACTGATATAAATTCAGCCCAAGGTTTTGCCTCGTAACAGAGGAAGACAGCCAAGCTACTTTTCTTAACATCTGGAAAGGATTTACTGTCTTTCAGGACAAATAGATATCAGTTCAGCAGGTTTTGGGCCTGATTCCTGCATTTCTGTTCCCTCTATCTCCAGTGCTACTCCAGTACAGCTGAAAGGAAAAGGAGACTGGCTGAGGGATTTGGCTGAGCGGGGTTGCAGTAAATGTCTAGTGGGATTTTCAAACATGCCAAGGCTGCTACTTTATGCTGACATTAGCATGAGTGAGGTGCCCAGGCATGCTGGAAAATCCTTGTAGCTACTTAAGCCTCACTTGTAACAGCATGGCGCATGTGACAGTGCCTGGAGCCAGGCTCCCACTGAATTTCAGTGGAACTGGGGCACCTGGATCCAGTAAGTTCCAGCAAAACCTTGCACCAGGGAGCACTCGCAGTGCTGCAGGACTGGAGCATGTGCCCTGGGTTGTATCCATTCCGCAGCCCGGTTGCTCCCATTGAGCTCACTTTCCCCCTAGCTGCCATGATTGCTCTGAAACTGGGGTACAAAGAACAGGGAACAACAAACATGCATATAGAAGCAACAAACCTTTGCTCAGCAAGATAAGCCCCAAAGGCCAGGTTCTGCACCATCAATCACAGAGCTGACGTAAGCAGCATGCAGGGGAGCAGGTGAAGGATCAAGACTGACTCAGGAGAGAAGACATCTCTAACTATCCTAACAGCCTGAAGCAGTGGTGAGGGCATCTGCTATAATCTCCTTGCTACGTATGGGGCTTTAACTGTGTCAAACATGTCTTGAATGAACACCACATCTGTCTTTCTTTAAAATAAAGAAGAGCTTTTCCTACAAGTAAAATAATCTTAACAATCTGCTGCTTGGAATTATGTCTAGATATGCAGTTCCAACACACTGCCTTTTTCTGGGGCACCTGCAAAGAAGTTTCATTGCAACGGAGACTCTTCTGCATGAGAACGTCTCCTCACTGCAGGGATGGAAGCAGGCAAGCCAGCCTGATGCAGCTTAAGACGGCATGCTCCCGCTGAACCTAAGTCCCACCACTTCTTAGTGAGTGCCATGCTTGTTTGATTGTGTACAGACCAAGTGCTATAGAAAAATGTAAATATTTTTATGGCCTGGCTTGCTTTAAAGCCTAGGAGGATGGCTGGCTAAATGGAAAGGAATGTTGTGCACACACAGCAGAACAAAATTAATGAAAGACAGAACCCAGAGGTATTCTTTAACCAGAGACAGAGTGCTTTGCATTGTTAAACAGCAGTTGTTTAGTACACCACAAAGAGAGCATTAAAGTCTAGATAACACAATTAATAGTGAACTCTCCAACACAAAGTACTGTCACCATCAGTATGACCTCACCCTCCTCATGTGCAGAATACAGGCTGGCTTTACAGACCTACTCACTCGTCTCATCTTGCTTTTGAGAAACCACCCAAGTGCCCAGTTCACTCTGTACTGGCGGAGGGTTATGGCGGAGACAGAGATAGGCTCCTCTTGGAGGTGTGCAGGGGAAGGACAAGGGGCAAATGTGCACAAGATGGAAGATCGGAAAATCCACTTAGATATTAGGAAAAGTGTTTTCACCATGAAGGTGGTCAAACATTGGAGTGGGGTGCAGAGAGGTGGTGGGACCCCTGTTCTTGGAGATATTCAAACATCAACTAAACACAGCCCTGAGCAACTTGATCCAGTTGGACCTGTGTTGAGCAGGGGTTGGAGTAGGGACATGCAGAGACTCCTACCAGCCTCTGTGATCCTGTCATTCTTTGGTTAACCCAAAAGGATACTTTTGAACAAGATATTTGTCACTATTTCTTTTCTTGCCTGCCTTCTGTATCAGTATATCCACATCGACTCACTGTCGCAGATACCAGATCCACTGTACTGGCTGACCGAGCCTCCAGCCAAGTAACATCTAGGAAATAGGTGACTGGGCCTAGGAATTGGCTTGAACTGGGGTACAAGTTACTTTAAAGACCAGCTTCATCTTGTCAAATCTAGAAGTCCACAGAATTGACTGAAATTTGGTGCTCACAAAGCAAAGACCAGGAGACAGTGGCAGTTCAGATCCCTGGCACAGAAGCTGCAAAGGGTGGGCTACAGAAAAGGAGGCTCCTCTGCGGCCACTGTTAGGGTTGCTTTTGCCAGCACTGAGCCAAGGGAGTCACATCAACTCTGATGGATCACTTCTGCTTGCCCTGCACACCCTTTTCAGACAAGATCCCCCTCCTGCATGCCTCTAACAGCTAAGTCCTGAAGGTGACATGGGCAGAAATATGGTGGGTTTAGCTCCAAGAAGTCAGCTTTCTGACTACCCTCCCAGCCCTAAGCAGCTGCACACATTGGAGAGCAGCAGTTTGATGTCAGGGTGTAAAACAGCTCAGCAGCACTGCCTAGAAATCACCCCTTACAGCCCAATGTGCCCAGCCTGGTCGTGCAGGGTGCTCCTGCTGACCTCCACTCACCTGGGGAACATGAGGGCTTAAATACCCATTCAACAACCAAAAAAACACCCTTCATAAAACAAAGTCAATGAAAATCTTCAGCTGAGGTCCCCAAGCTGTCACCACTGAGAGTCTCCGGTAACTGAGAGGTTACACCTCTCAAAGTCACCTCTCAGCACAACTCTTAATAAAGACCCTCACTGGTGAGAAGCATGGCCCCCAGCTGCAGCAGGCAGAAGAATCATTGCTTGCCAACAACATGCTTCAGCAGCAAGATCATGGGTGGCCAGCACCACCATCAGCTGACAAAAAAATCAAAGGCAGCCTAGATCTTCCTCACCCTGCTCTGTCTTTCAACACAATGTTCAAATCAGCTCTGAAAGTCGTAACTTACATTTATGTTATACCTCCTTGTCTTTTCAGATGTTACCATTAGCTAGGCACAGCCTGTGGCATGGGGATCACCCATTCAACTCCCATGGCTACATCTGAAAGCACTGTACACTGGGATGCAGCTTTAGCGAGGCCAAGAAAGCTATGCGAGGTATAAAAACTTTTGGAAGAGAGCCTAGATGCAACACCAAAGAAGAGGTAAGAGAGGTAAGCCCTGCACAAAGCTTGGCAGCATCCTAATGCACTTAATTTCTTTAGATACATTTATTTAATTGTATCTTTTCACATCATCAGTGCTTATGAAGTTCAAGTTTAACCTGGGGGAAAAAAGAAAGACTCATACGGATAGATAAAAGCCCATCTAAAATATTAGAGTGATTTTTACAGCTAAACATTAAAACTATTTCAAGTTGTTTCTTCAAATATAAATACTATAATTATGTTAAATGTAAGATTATTTCTCCCCTTTTAACAAGTCCCTGGTCTTGTCTGCATGCTTGGAAGACAAGGTTTAGCTGGGCCAGGATGAAAGCATCTTGAGGCCTGTGCCAGCTTAATTTAAATTGCAGGGCGTAAGGTCTCTGGCCGCAGGGGGACAGCAGCCCAGCTGCTTGCCTCAACGCCTGCAGCCGCTGGGAAACCCATCCCCAGGCTTTAAGTCCAAAACTGTGCTGCTGGAGCAAGCCCTCAGGACATTTTCCCCTTGATTCTGGGGCTCATGCTGATTTGTTGCTCCCTGACGAACAGCCTCATCCTTCAAACCTGGGAGACAGCCCATCTTATCCCTCAAGGTGCCCTGCTGCCTTTTCTCCTTGCTCCTCCAGCAGCCCCTGCTCCCCTCCACCTGGACCCTTCTCTGACCTAAGGCACAGGGGGAAGCTGATCCTTCACCCTTTGTTACCATCAGCAGCCTCTTTGCTCACTGACTAGGGATTTGAATTTGTCTGGCTCCTAGGTGCTTTTTGGGCATCTGTACATGTGTCTGAATTAAAAGAGGCTTCTGAAAGCTGGATGCAGCTGCAGCAACCAGCCAGCGACTGTGAAGGGGCCCATGGTCATGTACTTGCAAAACTGGCGACCATTTCCCTTGGGCTTTTTACGTGGCCTCACTCCCCTTTTCCTGCTGTTTCTGGCTTCAGTTATGGCCGCACGTGAACAATGCACCCTGTGTGCATGTTTCCCATTTAGTGCACAGGCTTGTAAAACATTTTTAATACGTGATTTACAAGAGTTCTGGCTTGGACTGAAACTGTTCCCCTCAGAAGCTGAGCAAGGGTGGACTGGCTGAAGGTGTTTATGGAGGGCAAGGTGGAAGCCAGCAGGCAGGGCAAAGACTCTCAGGTCACTGGCAGACCAAGCATCCACCACTGCAGCCTACGAGAAGCGATAAGGAAACAGCACCATTCCTCCCTCAGGGAGCATTAGCCCCAGAAAAGCAGAAAAGTATCCCCCTTTCCAGAAATGGCATCTTTTGGGGATAAGCAATGTTTAGATTTGGTCAAAAGCAGAAGCAAACAAAAGCCACTGTAGCGTTTGAGACAAATCTGTTTGTGACCTTTTCTTCCCCCAGAAAATTGCAAAAAAGACTAGAAACATAGGAATGGAGAAAACAATGGCATTTTAGCTAAATAGTTGGAGAAAAAAAACACCTGATGATTTTATAATAGAAATATATTCTAAAAGAGAATTATCATGAAAAGCAACATTTAATTTAGAAGCATCAGGCAGTCCAGTTTGTTATCATTCAAGGTCCCTAAGTGATCTTTCCAAATGCTCAATTAACTACATTAGACACAATATCCTATCCAAATTCCAATTCCTTCAATAAAGTTTCAACTGGAAAAGACAATATAAACTTCCTGTCCTAAAAAACTGCTACCACATGCAATTAAAGCAGTAGGAGAATGAGGCAGTGCATACTATGCATCTGATCAGCAGATGCAGCGTTCAAGTCTCCCTTGTGGTGATACGCATTATGAGATGGAAGACTGCTATCACTTGATTTTATATACATATATTACAAGATGACCTAATCTCCACTTCAAGTGCTGACAAAACATACTTAATCGCATCTTTGAGGATTCTTTACAGAGTTGTTGCTACAGCGTAAGTGCAGAGAAATGTTTCAGAGCTCTCTAGAAAGCCTAGCTAAGATGATTTCTTCAGAGGTTGAAGCACACAAGACAAGTGCAGAATCTGAAAGGCTCCCCAGATACTGCTTTATAAAGAATCATTAGGGGAGAGGGGGGTGTCTTAAAATAATCATAAATGTATAGGGTTTTTTTCCTTCAGGAACACCTTGTCCCTGCTAGCAGCAGCTCAAGGATCCTGAGTTTGATCCCTGCTTTGAAATGCTTTATACCACAATTCCATCACCTGCTAAAGCAAGTCAGCACTAAGTGATGCTTAAACGGCGTTTAGGCAGCACCTGACAGCGCAGGTCTCGTGGCGCCTGCTGGGCCCTCCCCCAGAAGACACGCGTGATCATGGCCATGGGATTGCAGCTCCCACCTGCTTCCCTGTTCCCAGCCATGCTGGGACCAGAGCGATGACTTGCATTGACTTTTCCAGCACTAATGGAGGGAGAGAGTTGCTCTACACAAGCAGCAGCAGTGCCGGGGCCAAATCCTGCCCTGCTTCCAGGAGCAGGTGAAGCCCCCAGGCAGGAGACAAGATGCTGAGCCCCCTCGCTTTCTGTGTGAGGTCTCAAATCGCCTCTTGGGCCGTTTCTTTCATTAGGACTATAGTTTCAGTGACTATAATCCCTCTATGCATAAAGCCTACACCTCCCTCTGCTACCTGGAAATGTTGCATTTTTCGGCTGCACCTATCTGCAGTGACTAAACTGATGGAAGGCTCCTCAAGACACTTAGGAAAGAAAAAAGGTCATCCAGCTGTTACCTGAATCCTTTGATCTCTGAGGGTAGAAAGAATTTGGGGTGGAAGCTGTGGGACTGCATGATTCTGAGCTTGAAGCTGCACCAGATAGGACACTCTCAGCACTGTGGCACACCAAAGGTGTACAAGAGATGCCACAAATAGCTTGGAGGTCTCACTTTGCAATTTTTTTTGCATAAAGGTTTTCCTTTAGTTCTGCCATTTCATCTGTCTCTCATGTCAATTTGCTGAAGCAGCTTTTTCTTTTTTTATTTCCCAATACCAATTCCTGGGAACCACAAGGGCGAGGCAGCCCACAGCTTTCAAAAAAATGACATTTCTCTTGGCATATTGATTACCAATACTGCCACTGCACTCCACATGCAAAAACAGTTTTCTGAGAATGCCAGGACTCTTAAATAAAACACTATAGCTCAGCAGACTTACATTTTCTAGCTACACTTGAAAAAAATCCACGCAAAAGTTCTTATTTCCCTCCTGCTTTTCTCTTCTCTAGATCCAAATGTCATTAGAATTTAAAACCTCCACAAAACATGTTACCATGTGTTTTGCCGCTCTCTTAAATGAGCTTTTCAACCATACACTGGCAGTAGCCTAAATATTCAGTGATGGCTTTACAAAAGGATAGGGAAGAAGCCTTTCTCTCATCTCCACATAAACATTTTTGCTTAAAACTGGCCAACAGCTTGAACAAGAGATGATGGCACATAAAATGATATAAATAAGTGTGGCTTATATCAATTAACCGTAGGAGCAGAGAGAGGAAATGAGAGAGCATGTGTGTGCATGTTTATTATTACACAGGCAATAATACAGTAAAAAATTTCACTGCAGAAGTGAAGTCTAGTAACCTAGCACCCAGAGGTGTCCGAAGTGAGGTTGCCTGCGCAAACATTATTTGCCCTCCCTGCACATTTATCTTATGCTAGAGCCTTGCATTTCATAATCACATGCCATTTTTTCCGTTCCAGATAATTCAATGCTTAGCACAGGTGGCACTAACTGAATAAAGTTATTCAACATTTGATTCTCATCACTCAGTTTGCTGGCTCGTGCCTTATGTACTGTGCATGGTTCCAGCGCTTCTCAGAACTATTAATTTTCCATATAGCCCTCAGCGAGATGCCTATCCTATAGATCCTGACTGCTTGCAAGCTTTAATGACTGTAGCCATGCAACTCCTTGGTGAAACAAAGGAATGGTACTTCTTATCTAGGAGATGTGGAAGTGGCTGTAGAGACGGTCAGAAGTGCCCTTTTGTTTCAGTGCCTAATTCGGGATTTTTAGAGACTGACTGTTCAGAGGCAACTGCATCCAGTAATGCTTCCTAGTCCCTCCATCCTGCCTTGCCAGGGAGGGAAGGATCAGTGATGCCTTTGCCTGGTGACGAGATGGCCACTTCCTCTCAGGAGCTGACACTATCAATGCCCATGCATGGTCACCTCAGCCTGGGCTACACCCAGCTCTCTACCTCCCCAGCATCTTCCTGCCCCTGTTACCACAGCACATGGAGGAGCTGGGAGGAGAGCAGACTGCACTTGCACTCCAGGCTCTGCCTTGGCTGCCAGTTCATTAATGGATGAAATTCAAAATGCTAATCCCGATCCACAAAGCCACCAGTGCACTGGGGTCAATTAGCTCTGCAGCTGCCTTGCCCTGGACACCCCACTGTGACACACTTGGAAAATGTTTGCCAGCCCCTGCCACAGATTTCCTGGGTGCAGGAGGATAAGCTCCTTTGTCTTTGGACTTGACTTCAGCTGAAAGGGATTGCCTTTAGAGAGCCCTGGAAGAGCTGGCTCATCTCCAAAGCTACTGAAATCAGGAGTCCCATTTTTTTCCCATTAATTTTGAGTCATGCCCCAACATGGCTCTACATTTTCTCTTTGCCATAAAGTTAAATTTCTTACTAAGGCATTTTAGGTAGGAGTTCAGTTAGGATGGAGCAGGCTGTGCTGTTCCCGAGTTGGCAGGAAACAACAGTCCCTAGACATTAACATGATGGACATGTCGACACGGAGAAACGTATGGTACCAATTAAGACAGTATCAACAATTATGCAGAACACAGTTGAGTGGATTAATCTGTTGCCTGGAGTAAAGGCTGCCAGTATGAAGCTGGCTGTCAAGAGACACACTTTCATCTAGCGTGCTGCCTTGTGCCAAATACTATGAAGCCCATGTGCACTAAGGATGATCGCTGGGTTTTCTTTTTCCACCAGCAATCTTGAAGCAGGGAAGGAGCAACCAATTAATGTCTCTACATGCTGCCTTCTTTCATCTCTGTAAAAAAAAAAAAAAACACACACTTGAAAAAAATCCCCAAATGACCATTATTCCCAAAACACTAAAATAAGAACTACAAAGTAACTGGGAAAGGATGGTTCTTTTCTTGCTCAAAAAGGTTTTCTTTTGCTGAGGGGCTGACGCGGTAACTCAGTTGTCAAACACACTTTTTCCCAGTTCTCTAAGCAGAGAGAAGAAAAACAGTTAAGTTACGTGTGTGACTTTTTTTCAACTTGCTATTTTTACGCTGACCAGGAAGATACTTACACACTCTCCGTCTCCTGCTTCCCACCCATTATTTGCCAAGGAAGATGCAAGATTACCTCTAGCAAGTTGTGGCTAAGTTCTCCTCCCTTGCCAAGTACCTTCCAGAGGCTTGGTAAAATACCAAGATTCTAGAGGGTCTGTAAGAACAAGTTGCTGATTTTCTCTGAAAACGTTATGTTTGCAAAATGCTATGTAGGTCTATGGCTGTCAGAGTATTAAACAGCAAAGAAAAAACTAGGACTTGTAAATGATCACTTGATGCATTAATAAGCAGCAGAATTTTAATTCCTACTAAAGCTTTGTACCAGCTGTGCTTTTTCCCAAAATCCAATCAAAAAAAAATCTGCTTATGCTTGTTCCTACAATATGAAGAATATTGAACTACCCTTCATAAACTCTGCTGTTGCTTACAGAACATATGGTCCCACATCAGGCTTTCATTTTTCCACATTTAGCCTTGTTAAACAACAGCATGCCTACCTGAGATGTAAATTACCTTGAGGCTTGGAGTAATGCCACCCTGAGTAAGGAAACTATTCATAACACCGCACTCCTTAATTTAATGCAGGCAGAAGTCCCATGCCCACTTACAACACAGCACATGCTGATCACAGTTGTTGATGGAGAAATCCAGTTTTAATTCAACATGCCCAGTAAACACATTGTTCTCTGAGCAGCAGAGCCATGAAATCTGGTTTTCTGGAGGTTTATATCCTATATGCCTTACTCTCCCAGCTGTTACACTTGTAGAATATTTGCAGTTTGGCAATATTCCCATCACAAAACCTTCCAGCTCCTTCCTATATTCTTTATTCTTAGTACTACTCCTTGGGTAAAGAAGCTAGAAGCTGCAGGGTCCCAGAAACTACCTCCTTCTCAGACCAGACATGGGGCTGCCCTTCCTCAAGGACCACACTCCTACGGGCCTCTCTTACTCTGACACTGGTTTTCAGGAAAAAACATTTTGCAGACCTTTCCCTCTTGGCCAAATTGGATCAAAACTGGTCAAAACTTACCAAAGCTTTTTAGGGTAAAGAATGGATGGACAGTATAAGAGATCAGACTAACACAATTCATATCTACGATGTGTAAGTGCGATTCATATCTGCACTCTTATCTGCTATGTGTAAGTGCAAAGGGGCACCCAGCAAACTGTTCACCAGGTACTGAGTGTGAAGTCTGAGGGTGTTTCTGTCTAATTAGCAATTATTTGCTGATATTGCACAGATAACACAGGGCACTTAACAGGATACCTAGCCTTCAGAGAGGCACTTTATGCTTCCCACCAGTGTCTCAACCACTGCACTAAGGAATGGGAAGGAATCTTCGAAGCTACTTCCAACACCTCCACCAAACTCTAACATATTTCTGGGCTCAAGTGCTTTGCCCTATTTTTCTAACTTAGGGATCATTTTTCTTCATTTCAAGAGCCCTGTGCCCAGGGTTGTTTTCTTCCCTGTGCTCAGGGATTTGCATAGACCCAACATTCTCCAAACGAAAAGATAAAATCTCGACAGGCACTTCCTGGAAAGTTATTTCTGCAGCTAGTAATCCTCTGCCCACTGCCAGGCACACCATCTTCCTGGTAATACCAGCCTGGATCTGTGCTGGATGGGTGACTTCCCCCTTGCATGGATAGGAGAGGCAGTTCTCAAAGCACATACGTGCAGGCCCCCCCTTTGATAGCTTCCCCCTGGAAAGGAGCTCCTCTGAGCACACAGCAGCACCTCATGTCCATATAGTTCCCCCAAAGCCCATGGCTGCTGCTCCCATGCTGTGCTGCCCCGAGGCTCCTTCTTATCTGCTATTTCCAGATGCCTCTGACACAGCCTAAGGGGCAGAGGGGACGAGCAGTAATGCCAAGGAGAACTGAGGAAGGTCAAAACAGGGCAGGAAAAATTGTATCCATTCAGATGTGCCCAAATAAGATTTTTTTTTTTAATTAAACTTCTAAACATCTACATCATTAAGAATTTTAATGAGGAAAAAAATCTGTTGTTCTTTTTCCTCCTGCTGGCAACTGCAATAAAAACATTTCCTCCTAAACATCTTTTAACTACCACCTTTTTTCCTTTTCTACCATTTTCTTTCTCTTCTACTATTTTGGAGTTTTCCCAATGTGAAATGTTTCCAGAAATGGCAAGATAATAAAAACATCCACAAATCAATAAAAAAGATGAGATAGGAAAAATAACTGCAAGACTTCAAGAAAAGGAGGAGAAAAACAGCAAACTTAAAATTCCAAAATACCTAGATATCACCTCCCTTAAAAAAGTCAAGTTTTTCTTTGAAAAAGTACTTCTGAATACATGGAGATGGGCAGCTTCTGAAAGATAAGTCAGGTTTTGGTGAAGCCTCATTTTTTCTGCACGAAACATTTCACTGGAGGGAAAAAAAAAAGCCAGCTCATTGTAATGAAAGTTTAGTCATCACCATCGCATGATCGCATTAAGAGGAGCACGATGCCATGTAGACTGCTTCCCTACCAATTTAGGGTAGAGAGAAGCTTCAGGAGGCCTTGGGTGATGGGAGAAGATACAGGACAGCATGTGATCTAACAGCAAGGACAGTTATTCTCCCGCACTGCTGGAATGGGCATGCACTTCCCACCCTCCCACAAGGAAGAGGAGGGTAGAGCCCACGTGGAGCTCACGTGGAGCCTATGCCATTTGGGGGAGTGGGAATAAGAGACAGCAAAACAATCTGACTCCAGCCTGCTCTTAAAGAAATGACTCAGCCATTCAAATATACTAGAATTTTAAACATTGTTTAGGTATTGAAGTACTTGAAAATTAAATGTTTTCTTCACAAGGACTAGAGAGCGCGAGCTCAAAAGCAACGGCAATCCTCCTGCAAAGCTGCCTCAAGGGCACCTCCTGAGACATTTCACCCTAGTCTGCTCTGAGAATTTCCTTAAGATGGGAGATTGCTGGACAGGCCCCCCCGGTACCCTCTCTCAGTTGCTACGTTCAAGATGATGTGACAGAAGGTTTGCACAGAAGGCTGGGAAGATCTGCTGGTTCAAATGCATCTCCTCTACTAGCAATGAGACTTACAGGATTTCCTCCTGACAGCAAAACCGCCTTTTCTTCCCCAAAGACACAGAGCTCACTGGAGGAAACGCAAAGCTACGTTGCATCCACAGCTACACATATCAAGAGGGAAACCACCTCTCCATACACAAGTCTTCCTGTACGGCACACAGCAGCAAGCCCAGGCTGGGTCCTGAGAACCGTTACCTCCCATGTCCTCCCCTCAGGGAGCACTTGCATACTCAGAGTGCGCTTCCCAAGTCAAAATCTGCAAATACATGGCGCTCTCTAGTGTCTTTGCTCTGCTCAGGAGAAACACAAGAAACAAGGCATCATTCCAGACAGCATGGTACAAACATCCAGGCGGATG
Organism: Balaeniceps rex; assembly: GCA_013401315.1. Classification (NCBI taxonomy): domain Eukaryota; kingdom Metazoa; phylum Chordata; class Aves; order Pelecaniformes; family Balaenicipitidae; genus Balaeniceps; species Balaeniceps rex. The sequence goes on along the minus strand of VYZW01018334.1, from coordinate 25,554 downwards.
GATGCCCAAGACCTGCTATTAATTAAGATGAGTTTGCCAGCGTATCTGTTTGATTGAACCTTCTGGTGGAAGCCACTCCAACTATCTCACTGTGCACCACCAGCAGCACAATGCCTCCCAGAGCAGTCATTTAAACAAAAACAGGTTTTTAAGCCACACTCCTGATGGAGAGAACTATTCCAGGAAAGTTTCTGATCCTGGATTAGGTCCCTGAAGAACCTGAGTGTGCTCCCATCAGCCCCTAGATTGGCTGTCAGCGATGTGTAACACAGGTTGTAATTTCAGAGTGCAAACTCAGAACAGAAATCCTCGTGGAGTAGCTGGCTCAGAGGTGGCACCAGGGAGGGCTTGGCAAGCCACAGCACGAGTGGTACAAGGGCAGGCACAGGGCAGGCTGAGGGTTCCTTTGGGACCCACAGGTACCGTCAGACACACAGAACAGCTTAACTCCTGCCAAGCAGCATGGATAGGAGCAGCCCTGATAGAAACACCAGTCTTTCCCTTATGTCTTGCCTCTTCCCATCACTGCTTCACTGGGGGAGGAGGCAAGGGCAGAGCACATTTCTAGCTGTCGAAGGCGAGCTCAATCCAAAATGGCAACTGCTTTGATTTGCTCTTAAATGGCTTGCTGGTCCCTTTATTACTGCATTTTCTACTCTGTTAAGGTGCCTCTCTTTCTCCTGTGCTTCTCTGAGGCTGACAATTCATGACAGAAATACAGCACATTCCACAGACTTATAGCCTCAGGTCCAACTGCGTTTGCCTAAATGACAAGATCGATGTGGCCATCTGCTGCAGAACATATGAGATTCCCCCTCTCCCCCTCTTTCTCTCTCCCCTTTAATATACATTTCACATTAAATCAGCATCTAAAGGGAGGAGGCTCCTCTAATGCCTAGGAGAACACATTTTCTTCAAGCTTGCAATGCTGGCTGGTGACGGGGGGAAATACGCTTGCACCATGTAATTGATTTGATGTATGCCATGTTTCGGCGGGATAAACACCACTCCCTGGACTCCCTGCATTCCAGCGCCTCCAGCCTAAGCTCCTTGTTAAAGCGTGTTGGGAGTCCATCAAAGACACTGAGTAGTTTTGACGTGAAGATAAATGCTCTTATCTTCAGCTTCCAATGTTGCTTCTCTGAATAAGCACTCTTTGACAGTTTTCGCTGTTTAAACTGCTCTTCAGCTGGGGACAGGAAGAGGGGGAAACTGTTTTAACCCACCTTATTTCAGCAAACTTCTCTGTAGGGAGAATAAGCCGGGCTTGTCACCAAACCAGCTGACTTCCACTGGGACACATCACAATTCACAGGGAATAAATTAAGGCCCCATGCAGGCAATACACTTAAGCACCTGAATAAACGGGCAGCTTAAGCTTATCTGTTGCTTTATGGGCTTAGCATATCCCAGCTGGACATGCATCTCCAGAATCTCAAATACAATTGCAATACACCAGCAAAACTATGCATCCAAATAGTACCATGCAGCTGAGGAACTTTATTATTTTACAGCCAGGCAAATGCTAAAACATAAATAAGTATCTTCCAGGAGGTCACTGCAAGAACTAGGGAGAAAACTTGGTCCTCTAAGTCCTCCACTTCTTGCTGTAGCATAGCTGTCCCTCGGCTCAGCCTCTCATCCCAGAATATGGGAGTGAAAATTCTGTTTTGTGCTTTCCATCTCCCCTCACTGGAAGGTCAACTACAGACCACAAATCTGACCATTAAAGCACGGCTCAGCTGGAGCCCAGGGAAGGCCCCACTGACTTGAATGGATCTAGGATTTCACTCTCTGCTTTGCTATAGGGGGATTAAATAAATATTCTCCTGCTAGAAAAATGCCACACATGCCTACCTGAGTTCAATGGGATCTTTAAAGTAAAGATACAGAAAAGTTGCAATAATTTCCAGTGGTATGGCAGGGGGTGAGTTTTAGGGCCAAAACAGTATTTCAGGCACCGTAAATCCAGTTCATGTCTTTAATACAATGGAACAGACTTGGACGGGAAAAATGAAAGAGAGATATTAAAAAAAAAGTCCAGGAGAATAAATTGCCAGAAGAAAGAACATAAAATGCCTTAAGTATATCAGGAGGGAGATGCCTAGAGAAACAGTAGGTCTCTGACAGACCCAGCAAGCAGAGGGAGCAATCAAATAGGGAGGTTACAACCAAGCCAAACAATGTCTTTGCAATCAGTATTCACACTGGAGTATGATTGGGGTTAGAAAAAGGCAGAAGAAATAGATATTCTGGAGGTTGCTGCCTATGCTGAGACACTACCCGACATGCAGGAATAAAATAAATAAATAAGAGGAGCACTGGAAAAACTCAAGATATCCCACTGAAATGAATCAGCTGGACTGACAGCAGCTTTCTAAATGCACTGGCCAACAAAGTAACTGAGCTCCTGACAAGAATATGGAATTCATCTTTACACAGCTGTCACTGCAGAGGAACCCAAATTATATCTGCCCTTTAGAAGAGGGCAAAGATCATTGTGGGATGAGCCCAACAATTAAAAAATGTCCAACTTCAGAAAAACAGCTGAGAAAAATCATGTAGCTTGAAGTGAAAAACCCCTCAGGCCAAATGCAGCAGCAGATTTTTTGTCAGTGAAGTTACTCTGAATGTCTAGTGGAGGAATCCAGTTTTGATACTGTCCAGAGCATTCTGTAAGAGCCTTTGAACCCTGGCAATGAAATATTCAGCTGCACAAATCAACAAGCCTACATCTATACCCAGTTCCTAGAGTGGTAAGAGTGAAGAGTCACAGATTGTCCAAAATAAGCAAAATTTTTGAATAATTTTGCTAAAACCATCAGACAGGAGATAAACTCTGTTTTATTGGACTGAGTTGAAAACCCTATGTATGCGCTTATATTTCAGGATGACGTTTTCAACTATAAATGCAATCTCATCCCCTCTTCACTCCACAAAATGCTAATCACAAAACAACCCAAATTTAATCCTCTGTGTGGAAGACAGTATGCTTCTTGTCCTGCACACTAACCACTAAACTACATAGCCACGAGAAGTGAACACCCTTTGCATCCGTTGGTTACATTGACTATTAGTGTCTGAAGTGATGCAGAATAAACAGAAATAGTAACTGTAGCTGGTGAGCAAAGGCTTATTCAAGGCTCCAGCTGTATAAATTACAACCTCTTAGCTGACGATCTGGAAAACACTGTCTTTCTATGGCACTAACAATTTTGCTGTCCTCTGTTTGGAGAGATTGTCAAGGTCGAACTGTAAGATCAAATGGGAAAACAGCGTGAATTTCCTATGCAACCTTTGTATATGATTGTGTCTAGCTGCTGAAAAGAACGATGCTCCAAACGACCACGTATAGAAGCGTTTGGGGATCACAAGCAATGGAGACACGCACCTTAGTAGAGCTTGGTAACCTGCCAAATTTACTAGGTTTCTCTCAAAACTGTAGACATTTCACCCTGTCTATAGATACGGTGGAAACACTGAGCAGAATGCTGGTTTTCTGGTTTCAAGCTTAGAAAAAACAAGTGTTGAGTCATTTCTGCATTAAATTGTTTAATAGTCAACTTTTATTTCTCTCTCTCCTCTTGCAAGTTACATGATCAGAGAGAAAAATTTACCAACTTTCTCATGGAGCAAAATTTTCAGCAACTGATTTGTCTCTTGTATTTTAAACCCCACATTGCTCAGACTTCATGTGTCAGATCACTGACACGTAACATCTACCAGAAAATTTCCCTGGGGCTACAAAGAATTATCCAGTGAGAACAAACTCCATCCAAAAAGCAAAAATAAAAGCACTGATTTTGATTCTTGGCTTCTCACCATGAGGTTGAGGAAGTCCTCACCACTTCCACAAAGAACAGAGGAAGCATCCTTTGAAAGTGGCTTGGCAATGTCGGTATGGACACACTGCTATGAGGTGGGTTTTTGCAAATCCACACCCAAACAAACAGGCAGACTGAAGTGAGCAGGATTGCATGAGTTACCCATGGGCTTTTTTTGCTGGCATCTCGACTAAGTTATTTCTATGTGTATGTCTCAGCGTGCTCTCTATTATCAGCATCCATAAGTACCACAGCTGGATCAGGACTGTGCATCTACAACACCCCCGGCATGGCACAAAGAGGGGAAGCTTGGAGGTTGATTTGACATGATGTGCTACAGTTCTAGGACTACATATATCTTTTATCCACATAACATTTACCAGCAATGTGGCTTGTATTCAGTTGTGGGTCACAGGCATACCTGAGCAGTACACTAATTGCTGGAGGATGTTGTGCTCCACAACACAAGCTGGTAACCATTGGGAGCACTCCTGCATGACTTCAACCTTGGTCCACCAGGAATGAAACCACCCTGAGCACACTGGTGGTGTGCACAAGGGATTACTGCAAAAGCACAAAGATTGATGTCAGGTAAGGAATGCCTCTAGCCTACATTAGAGGCATACCACGTGCAGCACTGCCAGCTGTGCCATGCTGAGCACCATGTACATGTGCTGTCTCAGGTATCTTCTGCAAGCAAGTATTGAGCTGCATGTGCATGGCATATTAGTCCCTTTATTCCAGCACTACTTGATTATAACCCACTGCCATAATTAAGATGAATAATACTGGGAGGACAACATGGAACTGTGTTTGTGATCAATGAGTTTTCTAAAGTCAACAGTGATTTTAAAGGCCTCAGTGCCTTGGTAAAACCCAAGAATAACTTCCATTTCAGAAGGTGGAGGCACTCTGAAAACCAGCTCTTTTTAATGCATCTCTACTTGTGAGCCCCAAAGCAGCTGGATCACTTGCCATTTTCCATATGCTGGGCCAATATTTGCCTGTGCAATGGAGTATTGCAGTTTCCAGAAAGCAGTATGTGAAATTAACCAGCCCAAAAGCCTAAATATCAGCCAACACTTATGAAACAAATAGCACTTAAATTTGATTAGTTCTGACTGAAAATTCAGGTGTAGTTAGCAAAGGATTATTAAATTACAATTTCTCTGAAGTGTCCTGGACTAGAAAGGTGCTTACACATAGGCAAAAAGGGTCAGGGGTGGGGGTGAGGGGCAAAAACCAAGTAAAGAAATCTGTTCGATGAAAAATTCTACTTCAACTAAAGTCTACATCTTGACATCCTGCTAACGTCAAAGAGAGACAAGTTGAGGGACCAGGCTGAAGCCTTTGCTGCTACCCAGACTCTTGTGGTCATTATCCTTTCTGCAGCATTCCTACATTAAAAGTATTTCTCAGCCTAGACTCAGCAAAGCTTTTAAGCACATGCTGAACCCAGTCAAGTCAACACTGGACAAGAAACAAGCTCTCATTCCATTAGGAGTTATAAAGGTCACTGCAGAAGTGCCTAGTGAAGTTATATGGCTTGTTTCATGTGAAAGGTTAAAGCTCTTCCTTACCTGAAAAAAATAAAGCACATCTTTAGTCCACTTGAGCACAGTGCCTAGTGCTGTCAGGATCCTGATCACACACAGGACTGAAAATATGGCTACACTAGTTGTCTACTCTTAGCAAAAATAAGCCAGCCCCAAGGAATTTCAGCTTTTTACCCATTGCACTGTAAACTCTAGTTGATGAGCTTCCTCCCCCAAATAATGTGACATTCTGAAGTTCAGTTTAACTCGGCACTTCTCCTTCTCTCCTTTGAAAGGCATACAGCAAAAAGCTGCTCTAAAATATTTGTCCAGCCTAAGTTCACTCTCGCAGAGTAAAGAAACATTGAGAACAGAATGGAAATAACAGAAGGATAAGTTACTCAGTTGATACTGAATACTCCACCCTTCACCAGGATAAGATTTTGGGACATAATGGCTGGCATAAAGTGCTGTCAGTCCAGGCTCTGAGGCTGAAATTCTCCCTCCTGGCAGTGCAGAATGCATGCTTGGCGTGAGGCAGCTCTAAGGCAGCTTTGTGTTCCTCTGATCAGCGGCTGCCAGATCCTAGGCCCAGTCGCCCGTGCAAACTGGGGCAATCTGTAAGCTCTTCTATGCCACATCTGCTGCCAACAGACGTTCCCACAAGCAAGGGTCAGCAGGATTCAGGAATAATCTCAACATGTCACCTTCTGCCAGGACAGACTGCCGAGAAGGGACTGTCGAGCAATTTTTTTCAGTCACTTTTAAACTAGGATTCCTTGAGGCAAGGCTGAATGTCAAGTTGGAGGTACCGACAGCTTTAAGACTAATTTGCAAACTCAAGTGGCTAACCTGATCTGAGTTAAAGGCCCTCCACATCTGATAACTGAGACTTTTATAATAAACAATCTTTATGAGGACTGCTTGAATTCACTTCCAGGGTTCTTTGGTCTTACAGCTTTGTAGAAAATTCATCTCCTTTATACTATAACACACTCAGAAATCCACTTTCGGCACAGGAGCAAATACTGATTTATACTCCCTCTGTCTCAGGTAGCTGCTTGCCTTTTTATAAACAAATTCACCTGCAGTGACTATAAAGCAGTAACAAGTCTCCTAGGGAATGTTATGTTATGTATGCACATGATACATGCTAGCGTGTTTTAGGAAAGTGATATGGAGTTTGGAGATTAGGGGATAACAAAATGAAGAGAAATAACTCCTCATCTAACTCTTCAAAGGAAAAGACCACTCAGAAAAAAATGTGGATAGACTCCAGCCTTATAGGAATTTCCTTCCATTCTGCATTTGGCATCAAGTTCTTTCTGATTTCTTTACTCAGGCATATTTTCCTTCAGGGAAAATACATTACAGTTAGAACACTGCCCATGATTTCATAATATGTATTTATGGAGTTAATCATACTTGCGTCTCTCAAGGCATCTGTCAATCTGGGCTGGTAAATTCCTAATTGTCCTTGCAGGGCAGCAATATCAGTCCTCAGTCCTAGTACAGTGGGTTGCCACGTTTAATGTTCAAAGAGAGAACACATTCTTCAGGCATGATCAATGACGGCTGTCTGGTACTGCAGTGGGCAATTTGCAACGTACACGGAAACTCTTCTAGTGCATTCATCTCCTAAATCTTTTCCCCTCTCTGCCTGCTAGATTTCCTCTCAAGGAAATCAAGGGACACCTACTGTGATAAACATCTAGCATAAACAGACACAAATCAGATTTGTTTTACTTACAAAAGAGCAGATGAGGGAACATACAATACAGAAATGAAAAGGTAGCTGCAGAAAGAAGCAGTTAAGTAGCTGCATGTCCACAGTGGGTAGGATGAGAAGTAAATGATTAACTGAAGAAAGTGTGACTTAGGCTAGATATTAGGACGGCATTTCATAATGATACAGACAGCTGAGCACCAGGATAGGTTTGCCCAGGCAGACTGAGTGGTCTCTGTCATTGGAGAAGTGTGGTTTGGACATGGTTGGCCTGGCTTTGGGACAGGAGGATGAAGTTCCCTCTCCTCAGCCTTGCTGATTTACATGGAGGATTTTAGGGAAGTCACAGATGTGCCAGGTTACATCAGACAAGACCTAGTGGATATCCATGATTTTTTAAAAGCAAAAGCGACTAGCTGAATAGAAATCGACTAGCCAAGTAGAAATTTACTTTGTTGATTTCCACCTTCCATTTTAATCACTTCTTACTGATCATGATGGCAAAGTACATAATTTGTCACACTGTAACACAAAGCCTACAGCACCTCAGCACAGGTCTTCCCTCTCAACTAAACCACTGCAACTCAGTGATGCTGCAGAGGCAAAAAATCTGGCCCAAGCTGTGCTAAATTCAAATTAAAGAAGAAAGAAATTACAGCACAGTGGCATTTCACAGCAGACTCTAGCTTTTCTCACCTTTACCTCTGGTTATGCTTTAAGCATGTATAAACACAGTCTGTATTTGCCTCTTGATGCGGATGCTGTAGTTTAAAACCAACGCTTCACCTGCACAGTCCAGCACTCAGTGCATTTCTAATTAGAGCTGCTACAACAACATCTAATGTTTTAAAATACTGTTGTAATAAATCCTGCAGCTGTAAATTCAATATTTCATAAAGGCAGGCAAGACCTTGTAGAGGGAAAAATTTGCTCTTAATTGAGTCCTGTAATAAAGCATTTCAGGGAGAGAGAGGACAAGTAAGCAAGCTGGATTTGATCCTTCAGTACTGCCTCCTCCACCATGAATGGGAAAAATGCAGCATGCAGGAAAGGAATTCCTTGATTTTAAGCAACATCTTTATAGTAAAAATCCCTTTAGACTTTTGCCAGTCTTAAGCACCACTTTATAGATTCTGGTTACATGAAAAAACCCTTCTTCAAATGACAAATAGAAATTTTACATTTCAAAGACAGCAGATTGGAGAGTTCAAAATTATTATTCATACTATGACTGCAACTAGTATCACAGCTGAGACTGAGGTACAATGGCGCAAGTTGCGAACGAGTACCCACAAATAAGAAGCCCCTGCCTTAAACAATTGAAAAGAAAGAATTAAGCACTCTTTGGAAGTTCGGAAAGTCACTACACTCTTTCTTCTTACTACTTGGTAAGAACTTGAGCCAAGTTTGCTTTGTCTGGAAACACAGCAAAGAGCCTAAAGCTAACAGATTATGGAACAAAAATAAATATGGAGCCAAATCTGCATCCCAACAGAGATATACCGTAGATTGCAGTGGTGTTGCACTAACATAACCCATGATGCATAACCCATAACCCATGATGTTTGAAGCTAAAGGCCTTGAACCAGAACTCTGCTTCTATGCCTTAATCTTAGGCAGTGAAACTTGTGGGATTTCCAGTCATCCTCACAATCTTTACTCTCACAAGGAGGAAGGGTCGGTCTGGACATGAAGAACAGATAACAGAAACACACTGATGCTGACCTGACAACACAACATGTACCTTTATACTCAGCAAAGCTTCAAAGCAGAGGGAGAGTTTGCTCTTGTTTAGAAATCCAAATTTAGGCACCCAAATGCATATCAGAGAATCCAAATATCTGACCTCAATTTAGGGCGCTGCTGCTGCTCCCACTCAAGTTGCACTGAAGTTTTGACATACTCACACTTTTGAAATTAGGCACTTATGTAACTGTCCAAATAGGAATTTAGAAACTAAAAATAAAAAACCTAACCCTGCGATTAGTTTCTTAACTAAACAACAGTCCTCTCTGCCTTGCGGCTTTTTTTTTCCCCTAAATGATCAAATCACTAATGTTATCCTCCATCACTCACCCAGAGTTTGGGCTTGAACTAATTGCAAAGGATGTACAAAACAGCTACTACAGGGAACTGTCAGCAGCATGCAATAGCAAAATAAATCCTGCTTTTGCATGGGTTTATGATCACGTTGATGCATGCCACCTGGGAGGTAAATTTTTAAATACTGTGCCATCTTTGGATTCTGCAATAAAAAGAGAAAGCACTGGCACTGTCAGGGCCCATGTCCCAGGAAACGTTTTGCAAGAGTTATACAGCATGCAGGTAAAGCACCTGGTGTGATGCCCAGGGAACACAAATAGCCCTACCATCTGGGGAAGCTCAGATCCACAAAACAAGCTCTGGGAGAGCTTAGATCTCTGTAAAGTGTTCAGTTTTCAAACAGCGAGGCACCTCGACTTAGCAAAACAACCACACTCTACCAGTGATCAGTAGAGAAGGACAGACACATGCAGCAAGCGCATTACTCCTTCCCATGAACAGCCTTCTGGGGGAACCCACCATAGAGATGAAGCCTCTCTAATTAGTTTGGATTGTACAAGTAATATTTTGACAGCTAAAATTACCATAGGAAAGATCACCTCGCCTACCTATGCAAGCAAAGATGAGATCAAGCCTGAAGCCAAAAAGATCCTCCCACAGACTCCCCTGCAAGCTGCAAAGGTTTGCAAAGCAACTCTAGAGCAACAGTAGGATCCTCAGCGTGCATTTCTGCACAAACAGAACAGTGCAGCTACTCCAACCACATACCAGACAAAACATGTTTTGATGAGAATTACTGAGAGCCCCCACCACGTCCCTGAGTACCTCCTGAAAGAACAAGTCTCAAGCCTGAATAAGTCTCAAGGCCTGCCCACACTCACAGGCGTGACTGGGGCAGAATTTAGCCCCAACAAGGTCCAGAAGCAAAGGAAGAACATCACTCTGCTGACACAGCTTGTCATCAGACAAATGAAAAAAGTACCCAGCCTGTGTGCAGTATTATCANCCTCTCTGGGCAAACAGTTCCAGTGTTTCACCAGCCTGTTACAACATGGTGTTCACTAGCTATTCCAAAGCCACCTTTTGAAAGCTGGGGGCCTCTCTGCACTGGCCAGGTCATGCAGAGAGTCCTTTAAGGGCATGTCAAGGATCTTCACAGAAGTGAGAACCTGGCTCAAAATCCATCCATTCAACAGTAACCTCCTTGCATATCACAAAAATCTTGAATACTTTTGCAACACAAATGGTAAAAATTGTTTAATAGCCATACTAGCTTTGAGAGTTTTCCAACATGCTTGACAAAACTACAAATCAACCAAGTAAAACAAGCTAGGGAGTGGTTCTAGCTAAATGCCAAGTACAGCAAGAAGAAAATCAATCCACAGGAGCAAGTAATAGCCCTGGTTTTTGGGGTTTTTTTTGCTGCTGTCTTTATGCTTAAGACTAAAATAGCCAAGATATATTTAATGCATGGAATGACTGCAGCAATATGTAATACTTGAAACAGGGGCCTGGGATAAGTCTCATCAGCAACAATAATTGTTTACCAGACACAAGTAGCCTGTAGGTGTTAAATGAACACCAGGGACTAGTGTACAAGTGACACAGAGAGAAGATTGTCCTGGGGTATTGCAAGCCAGGAGCACAGCTGTGAAATTGCTCTGGCAGACAGTTACAGCTAATAACACGATCCTTTCAAACACAGACATTACGTGGCATCTGTAATTTGTTAAAACTCCCAATCTGTCTTCATTCTGAGGACATGAGGAGAAAGCAAGCCTGTACTCTGCTTGCCTGCACATACCTTGGCTCACCAGCACTTTTTACATGTTTTACAGCTCTTCTGCTAAAACACTGGGCATGTATTAAGGGGCAAGCAAAGAGGAGAGCGATTTCTGTTGCTTGCACACTTATGGCTACATAAGGGACAGCAGCACAGGCATGCCAGGGAAAATAGCATTTGTGAGATTCCACACCAGCACATTCAGAAATACAGCAATTGCGATTCAGGTGCAAAGATAAACCACTGGCACCTTTTAAATGAACTCTGTGTTTCTGAAATGCCAACTGTAAAAAACTGCTGATATTTAATTTTGTTAGATATACTGCATCTGGTGTTTATGGCTTAGTGCTGTTGCCAGAGAGCCCCAGGAGCTTCGGTCTGGGAGCCAAGCCAGTGTCTACCAACTTAGTTGGACTACTGTGGATACACAAAGATCCAATATTCCTCTGATTTAAAGCTTTCAGGCAGATTTTCGGAGACTTTTGTTTTATTTATAGCTAGCATGTGTGGAGAGAAATAAAACAGTCATTTAATATGCTGTGCAATTATGGGCTTATTTCTTCCAGTTTCATATTTCAGTAGCTTATTTTGAAGCCCAGAGAATTGGAAATCTGGTTATTTCTACCTTAACCATCCATACATGGATAGACACAAAGAAATTCAGTAGTGGCATGCCTCTCCATTAAGAAAGGAAAAGGCCAAATACAGTTTCATCACAAAAGCTGGATACTTACACTATTTATACAGATGGTCATCGTAACTGTTACAGTCACATAACAGTTAAATGTTTTTTCTTCTTCCACTCCTTATGGCACAAATTTATATCCTTCTGTTACAGGAAACTCTGACTTGTCAATTAAGATGCCCTGGTGTTCTGATCCTTGAAGTTTTAAGATTCTCTTCTGCTTGAAACTTGATTAGGTGCTCTCCAACCCTCCCTACAGAAAATCAGAAGAATTCTGTTCATTAAATTGACAAAAAGATGTATGCCTCAGTCTAAAGAAAATTAAACAGAATTAGTAAAAACAAAGAGTATATATTCCATCTTCAGGGAATATTTTAAGCATCTGCATAGACAAAAATACTAAACAAAAGAGTGCACAACTTCATTTCGCAGGGACATGTAGGATGCTTGGCCATCTGCTGAAAATGTAAGGCTGCCAAATATCACAGATTCACACCTTGAGTCTGGAAATTGAGTTCACATGGCAAATCCATGCATTTCTTGTGGTGTCTGCGTTCCACTGACCTTTCCTTTACCTACGACTCAGTTTTACACTTCACTGACTGCTAAGCTGGATTGCTTCACAGTTTTTGAATGAGTAGAGCCCAATTTTGCAAAGTCCCACTGACTGCCACAGAGCTGCTGGCAGGATACCTGACTGTACGCTTGACAGGTTTTCAGAATTGGGGAACATAAGAAAATCAGAGTGTTTGGGAGATCAGGGCCCCCACTCAAAGCCACTGGCATCAGGAAAAGGAATAACATTGTGCAGTTCAGGGAAAATTCTTCCATTCTGAAAAAGTAATTAAAAGGAAAATCCTTAAAGGCTGAACTTTACAGGCCACCAGCTTATACTATGAAAAAACTGAGACTTCCATGAATATCCAACTTAATCAAAACCCTACCATACTTTTAATTCATATAAACCTGTTCCTTGTGTCTAATTAGCTGAGAGTATGGGACTAGTGTTCCCCTAATTTAAAGGGTGTTAACCAGATCAGGACTAAGGCAGCAACAGTAAAACAAGGTTTCAGACAATCTCTTTGGAAATCTTGCACAGATTCATCATCTTGCCACTGTCTGTAGCGGAGAACTTTATGGTGAGATCTGCTAGATAGTGCAAAAGTCACCATTACAGTTGAACCTGGGAGTAAATAAATTTCTAGCACCTACTGGCAAGATGACAAATACCAATTGCACTTTTTTAAAGTTCAGAAACCTATCTAACATCAATGCTTTTTTTCATAATGTCTCCTCAAATATGAAAGTGATCTTCAAAATCTATTATTTATTAGGTAGTTAGCCAATTAGCAGGCATCCATTCACAGATTTTTATCATTGAAACTGTGGTATCTCTAGTGCCTTCACAGCTCAGAGCTTTGGGTTCCACATCTGGTGAGGACACAACACGATGTGTATTGTCTATGACTGCAGCTTGCATTGCTTTACCCCCAAACAGGCTAGCTAGTGCAGCCATCACAGTCACTATGCTGTTTATGGGGGAAGCCTCACAGTTTAAGATAGAGTCAGGTCAAAAAAGCTGAAAAATACTCTGACTTTTTACCTTTACTAAATTATTTGCTTGTAGAGATGTCTTGCCAGCAAGCCTGAGCAACCTAGTTCAAAGGTAAACCAGGTAGCATTGCTGAGCTGTGGTCACTGCTGTAGAGACACATCGTGTATGACAAAAGCTACATCACCTCTTTTCTTTTACCTTATATTTCGATACTTTGTAAGTAGTATTTTTCACTGGACAACTTATCTGTCTGCTTATGCCCAGGATGTGCTGAATGACATGCCTTTTTCTGTAGGTTTCAACACAAAATGCAAGCAGCATTTCACAGGCTTCAACTTTTCTTGTTCTGTCTTATCTGTAAAATAGGGATAACCCTCAACTGTGTTGAAAACTATATTCTAGGAGCACTTACACAGCAAAGCTCGCTGCCCTCCCTGCCTCTAAGGGGACACGCACAGCATCCCTTGAAATTCTGGGATATCTTTAATTCCTTCTCTGTTCCAATCTGCTGCCATTATTTAAAAATCATTTCCTCTTAATTTCTTCTGACGGTCTTCAGGTTTTTGTTTTTTTTTTTAATGCAGATTCCTGCTGGCATACCCATGTTTGGAGAATTTCTTTGAAAAGTATCTTTTGCCAATACCACATCATTCATCAGCTCGAAAGCCAAATGGATTTCTCAGAACTCCTGATTGTTTAGCCATCTTTCTGTGTAGTTCTCCCAGCAGGACAGAATGAAATTAAATTTAAACTCAGCTTCAAATTATTTAGTCAGAGATAATTGAGTTTGGAAAGTCATACTAGAGAACGATCACCCAGGGAAGTGGCTAAATATGATTTTGGGAGAGGAGAGGGAGGCAGGAGAAGGGAGTCAATGTGTCGTATTAGGTACAATAAAAATCACAAATGTTATCAGTTCTCATAGTAAAAGGCACAAGCTGGTCTTTCATTCTGGTCACACAGAAAATAATTTCCTGCACACTTAAGAACGGCATCCTTTCTCCTCTGAACGAATTGGGCCCTAAGGGGGCTGAAAAACCTGGTGAACAGATTACCTCATTTTTAGGGGGACTACATTTTCCAAATAAAACAAGAACAAGCAGAACTTGCTTTTACGTTATTAACTTTTCATAATGCCATGAGGGCCTCCTATAAGGGACAAAAGCTAACTAGAATAAAAAGGCTGCGTTGATCTCACTGCTGCTTTTAACTCAACAGTGACACAGACAGGTTTCCTTGAGGAAAAGGTATTTTCTAGTTTAGCTGTATCTGAATCTATCATAAAACAAGGATCATTCATATTCATATTCATCTTAAGTAATAGAACATCTCTGTCAATATCTATCCTTATTTTACTCCCCCCTCTCTCTAGCCACCATCAAGCACCATCATTCCCCTGGATTTACCCTGATAGAAACAGAGCAGTCCCGCAACTGCCTTCCTTGGACCAGTATTTCATAATTACCTTTTCAGATGAACCCAAAGCCTGCCCTAGCAGACTAGAAAAAATCCACTCTGACTGATTAGAAAAGAACCAAACGATGTAGGAGCTGAGGGAAGACACTCAGGGCTGGCAAACACGAGCATCTCTGAGGCGAAACAACGCTCTTTTGGGCAACTCTTGCAGCTGGGCTTACTGCTGACTGTGCCGTGAATGGCTTGGGGTGACCATCCTGCTGGGCACTGCTTTTTTCATTTTCCAGGGATGATGGATGGTCCTCATCAGGCAGGAAAAGGACCATGATTGCAGAGTGACTGTGACAAGCAAAAACGTTCTCCTCTGTGCACACGCATACACACGACAGAAGCTGGAACGCACCTCTCTGTGTGTGTAAGGGCACACCGAGGCAGCAGTGACCTCTCTCATACGCATAGCACAAATAAACATGCTTTGACATGATACCAGCAATCATAAATTTCTGGGCTTGCTATCCCCCCAGAAAGCTCCACTAGACCACTGTCTCACTCTCCTCTCCCCTGCGCCGGGAGAGGCCTTGCCCTGCACCTCGCCCCTACCCAGACCTCTGAGGGAGCCAACCGCTCAGCCAGCGGCTGGCGGGAAACCGGCGGCGCCCCCGCCTCTCCACCGCGCCTGCGCACCCCCGCCCTGTCGCCACAGCAACGGTGGGCCGCGGCGTCGCAGCATGTCGCTGCCCGAGCCCCTGAGGAGGCGGCTGAGCTCCTTCAGCCGCACCGTCTTCACCGACAGCCACCGCACCGGCCCGCAGTACCCGGGCGACAGCGCAGGTAAAGCGCAGCGGCTCACCGGGCGGCGCGCCAGCAACAAAAATGGCGATGGGTGCGGCTGGGGCGGGGGGAGCTTCCCGGCCATCAAGATGGCGGCGCCGCCAACCGTCACCTGGCGGCCGTTGGGGCGGGGCCTCGCGCTGACGGCCGTGTCCCCTCCCCAGCGGGGAGTCCTCGGCTGGCTCCCCGATCCCCCAGGCAGAGCCGTGCCCGCCGTCGCGCCGTCCTCGGGCAGGAAGGCTGAGGTGCCGGTCCCAGCGTCCCGTCGCTCTCCCCCAGCTCAAGGGGAAGAGCCCGGGGGAAGGCCTTAGAGTAGCCCAGGCGACATGGGTGCCAGCCCAGCGCTGAAAAGCAGATGCCTTTTAGGTGAGGTCTGGTTTCGCTGTCAGTCATGCTGCTGCTGCTCTATGGCCCTACACTTCCCATGCTGCAGTATTGGGACTGATAACTATTCCTTCATCATATTGCCAGTGAAACCTGCACGCTAACATGCCCTCTTTTCATACCTTTGGAGTGACAGTAGCCATGAAAATAAACAGTCTGTCTACATAGAAAGGTTATATTCATAGAAGTTAGCATGTGAATTTCAACTTATAAATCCATTCCAAGCTGATAAAATTAATCAAAAAGTCATTCATATTTCAAGATTGATGTTCTCATTTTCTTTGAGTAGTTATGCCAGTGTAGTTACACTGCTAACACTTAACTAATTGCTCATTTCATTTATCAAACAACACTGAAATATTTTCTTAAGTCCAGGAATAGCTTCTATTTTTAGTAATTTCTTTTCTGTTTCCTATCATGAAAACTCCTATGTGAACATCCAACCCTGTGAAACCAATTGCAAATGTACTATTAACTTGTTGGAGATCAGGATTTCAAAAACTAAGTTTACACATATATGTCTTAGTGAGTTGCCCTAGCGTCAAAGAATTGGCCATCGCAATACCGTCTGTCATTCCCATGAATGTTAGCAATCCCAGAAAATAAGCATTAGTTCAATTTAGAGGTAGAAAGATGACTTAGAATTGGCTTATATTGCTAAATATTCATCCAAAACAGTTTTAAATCTTGAGCAGAAGTTACAAGTACCAGTGCTATGTCGATGAAACCTTTAACATACCCAAAACATTCTCATCATCACAATGGAAATTAGAGCTGTTGACTTCTCTGTTTTTAAGTAATATGGCTATGAACCATTAACTTTTCATCCAATACACATAGGGCAGAAATATAGTCACATGTAATTGCACGGTCATGGGTTTTTTTGAAAGATAAAACAGTGTTTTAGAATTGTATCTTGGTGTCCTCCAAAGTCCTCCTGGTGTTTAAGAGCTTCATTCATTAGGACAGCTGGGACAATTTCAGGTAAACTGTTTTTGAGATACCTATAGATTTTCATTCCTTTGCAGATGTAAGAAAGTGTTGATGCTTAAAAACGGGATTATTAAAAAATATATATTGGTTGTCTTGCACCTTCTATTTCAGTATAACAAATCCCTGCCCCTCACACCGTACCCTTAAGGTCTGTCCCAGTTTTGTTCCCAAATCCTCCTCCCTTCCCACCTAGTCTAGTAGCTACCATGAATACTTCTGCAACTGGCATAAAGACTTCTGGAACAGACTGTACCAGGCTGCGTGTGGCTGGACTGGAAACAGGGATGCCAGACTGAGATGGAACAGAGACAGGTATGAGAATGGTTGGAAGATATGGAAAGAGAAGGCAACGTCAGAAGAGGTGATTCTGAGGCTGGAAGTGAGACAATGTGACTGTTTAGACTAATTTTCAATTGAATATCACCATGGTGATGGACAGGGGCACAGGACTTGAATACAAATCAGCAGGTCACAATGAATACTTTCTAAACTTGCTCAGGTAGTACCAAGTAAAGATGTGCCTACAAACTTCAGTTGGGGAAAACATGAGAAAGGAGACTCTTGGTACTTGAAGTAAAATGGATGCAAGAATATGTTAACTAGAATATGTCAATAAAACTTCATCCATTAAAAATCAATGATTCCCTTAGAATGCCCTTCTAAATTTTTCCTTGTTTTAAGTCTAATCTTGTAAAGTCTATTATTAAATCCTAAATATATAATTTACAGCCTGCATGTTAGAGTTCAATATTTGATTTTCTCTACATAATATGAACACATTTTGTTTTCTCCAGACTTTAAAGGATAAGTTTTGGTTTGACACATATTTGAAATTCTTAGCTCTTAAGAACTAGAACGACTAGCTTTTTGCAACATCGCTTCCATCCAAATATTTTATTATTTAAATAAATATTGAAAATGAAGAGTGGGCAATGCAACCTGCTCTCTAGCAGTAGGTCCTTACTCAGGAGGATCATCTACACAAAATTACAATAATCCAGTATGTACTCATCTAGACTTTGGCCATTCTCTTAGGAACAGCAATGAAATAACCACTCTTTCTGCAATATCAGTATACAGTACTACTTGAGCTAAGTCTATCAGTCAGATTGTGGAGTAAGCCATAAGCTTAAGTCATAACCAGGTAATCAACAATCAGACATTCAACTTGAATATATGGCTAAGTGATAAAAATTCTGTGTTCTGTGAGCTGGAAGTCGCATTAAATTCCAGGAAATGATGTAACTCATGGTAGGGTAGAGATTTTCCTCTGAATATGTAAAAGTATTTTTATTGATGTTTAATTTGACTGGGAAGAGTGTTATGCCCTGCTTGAAGGTAAGATGGAGCAGTATCTTTCTGTCATATTTACAAAAGGGAAGTATGGAACAAACTAGGAGTGATGAAGATTTCTCTCTATCTACAGATAACGAAATCATTTCCAGTTTACCACTGCAGATGTCCCTTTATTTCAATGTTTATTTTTTCCCATTTTGGTGGCTCAGCACAGTTGTCATGCTCCATCTGAAGGTGAGTCCTGAACAAAAGTGATGGTTTGCAAATGTAATACGTTTCTGATCAAACACCTCCTGGTACTGAGATAACCTCTGACTCCAGTGAGCTCTATTAGGCTTATATGGGAATTCCTTGAAACTGGATATTCAAGAGTATTTGAAAGCCAATAAAACACTGTCAGCTTACAGTAGCATACAGTATCTTCATTTAATCACAAACAGCATGTTATGAAACAGCACAGCAGGAACTTTTACTCTCTTCTTCCCTCTAGTATTCAGTCTTGTCAGATTACTACAAGTTCATCCTGGTCACAATCATGATCCTAGCCTCTCTAATAGAGGTCATTCGACTCTACCTGGGATACATGGGCAATCTGCAGGAGAAGGTATGTTATTGCATGTACGTATTGATTTGTACAGGAGAGCTTTTTGAAGTTGAACATAAATAAAATAGTTTACCAGTTCATCTAAGAGATTTAAATTATTTCTCTAAGTTACAGTCTGCATCTTCTATTCCCTTGGCATCAGCTTCCACTTACTTTTGTGCATTCCAAGAAGTTTTCCCTCAGAAGAGAGACCTCTCGCTCCCCAAAACTGTTTTGTCAGAAAAAATAAGTATGGTTAAAAACACAGTATATAGAAACATTACCTCACTTTTGCCATTTTACATGATGTGTGGCTTTTGGAAGATTAAAAAAAATGTCGTTTTCTCCACAAAGTTTTGTATTTTTTCATCTCCAACTGCCAGTTAATAGGTGATGTCTCCCTGTTATAGGTCCCTGAGCTGGCTGGGTTTTGGCTCCTGAGTCTCCTCCTGCAGTTGCCTATAATTCTTTTCTTGCTATTTAATGAAGGTCTGAAAATTCAGCCACTGGAGCGAGCAGTCCATATTGTCTTTGCCCTCTTCCTCACCTTCCAAGTCATTGCAGCCTTTGTCACTCTGAAAAGAATGGTAAACAAATTGGCAACTCACTTCCGCCTTAATGAATTTGCCCAGCTGGAGGAACATCCTGGGCCTGATTTTTACAGCCTGGGTAAAGAAGAGAGAGCAGTTTCCATGGCTGGTAGGGGCCCATGCTGAGGAGGTTCACCCAAGAAGTGCTGGCTGGAGATCACAAACTGAGGGCCTGAGAAGCTAACAGAGGCAGGTGTCATGTTGCTGCAGCTCTGTTTCCATTTTATTGGGTCATTCTTTACCTTCCTACATCAGAGATATTAAGAATAGGTCTTGTTTAAGAGCCAACATTAAACCTTACAGATTTGAGCTCCACTCTGCAAGAAAAACCAAAGCCAATTACTTAAGTGGCTTGAGTGGACTATTTGTGGACTGTTACTGCAGAGAGTACCAACAGAGTAGGTTTGGTGGGTTTTACATTTTACAAAGTCGTGGTGTTTTTAAAAAAAACAGAAGTCTTTTTTCCTCACTGTTTGCACAGAATTGTTTTGTTTACAATAAATCTTTTATACGCATTTTTATTTGTGTTGATAGCAGTTTTCTCTCTATTCTTCCAGACATTTTGCACATATTTAATGTCTGGTACCTCAGTTAAGCCAAAAAAAAAAAACAACCCCAAGCCCAAAACAACAAAGAACCCCAAGAAATCTGGAGGCCCAGAAAAAAAAATTATGATAGTGAACAAAGACTACAGTTTCAGAGATGGTCTTCCAGATAATTCCAGCACTAGGAATTACTAATAAGCTAGGGGATGGAATTTTAAAAGTATTCCTCCCTCAAAATTCCTACACTCATCTTCTTTGGCTTCATTAGAGTTTTAACTATTAAGCCATTCAAAAAGGGTGGTGCAGTTTTCTCAAACAGAGGATTCAGTAAGTCAGCAGTAACACAATTATAGCCATTAAAAAAATTGTTTTATGTCACTGAAAGGCAGAACCTGTTTCTCACAAGCCAGGGCATGTGAAAAACATACCAAGGTTCTCTCACTCCTGTTATTTCTATTAATATCTGAACTATCTTCTCCAGTTTCGGTAATGGCTGAAAGTTCACTTTTTCTGTCAAGGAGGGATGGGGATCAAAAGTTAAAATAAATTTTTCATCTGAACCCTTTGAGTTTTCTGCAGGGCAAGAGTTGTCAGTTTTGAGAGCTGGCACAAACATCCAAACCGCTCAAGGGAATGTAAAGAAGATGGGTCTAACATGAAAAAGGCATAGCATGCTTAAAGCTGCTACATATTTAAAGCTTATAGAACCTCTAGCGAAAAGAAGGCATTGGCTTTGTTTTATACCAAAACTGTTCATTTTCTTTTTAATCCATGAGTGAATGGTACAATTAATTCTACTAAATTTCCTTCACTTTGTTGTTATAAAGCATATATTATCAGAGCACATACCCCTTTGTTTTTAAACAAACTACTGGCTTGGATTAGCTATTGTACAAAAAAAGATGATTTCTGTAAGAGAATCTCTAAAAGTGTCTTTAACAGTTAATATAAAACATTTAGAGCCCCGTATTCAGAGCCTGCAAGAGAGACAGTGAGGTTTAAGCAGAAGTTACGTCATTTCAAAAACACTTTTACAGCATTAGAAGCTCCTTGTAAAAACATTCTTAACTGATGCAATGGGAACATTGCACATATTTTCATCTCAACCACAATTATGCTACTGGAGAGTGCCAATGTCAGGGCTGATGAGTTACAGGAGAAGCTTGGTAGGATCCATTACAACAACAGATAACAGCATAATGGGTCCTGACAGGCCAAACAGAAACATCAGATACCTTGGAGCCTATTTTCTCCAGTGATTGTGAACTGTAACTCTGATGTCTTGGTGCCTCGATAGCCATACAGAGCTGCCTCTTCCAGCCCAAATATGATGGGACTAACACCAAGGGCTGCCCTTCCTGGCCAGGGATGTAGGGTAGACCTCCAAGGAGCTCACATCCACCACTAAGAAAACCCAGGTGTTAGAGAAGTACAAGCTAATGATGCAGCATGGAAGTTGGGCACTGCTAGTTGTCAGTGCCTTCCAATAGTTTGTCTAAGAGAACATACCAGTTAAGGGAAAGCAGTATCTTTTCCATAGGTACACCAGCTCTCTGAGTCTGCCCTTGATATCATTGACAGGACAAGCACTGTGACAGCTTAGAAGAGACGCTAGGGCAGTTGCCATCCCTTCTGCTCTGCATGTAGCTTCCTTATTAAAAGCCCACTATGGGAGATTAGTAGGGAGGTACACTGAGATGGTACAGTAAGCCAAGCTCTGAGGAGATACAGTGATTACCTGTAGTAATTCAATCTCTTGCCTTAAGTAGAGAAAGGCGTATCCTTTGGTTTTCTTTCCTGTATCACCTTAAAAAGTTTAAAAATTAAACTCTCTTGTAAGATTAAGAATGTAATGGGTAGGAAGGTTTTTGACACCAAATACATCAATTACAACATGATAAGGCTGAAGAAAAGTCAACCATATACCAATGCTGGCTACAAGGAACTGGCCTTCAGGCTTAGGGCCCTAAGACGCGATTCAAAATCCTTGATAAGGAAACTTGGAAGACCAAATTGCCATGCAAGACAATTATCAGGCACCAAAGATACATGGACAGACACCTCTTTGCGGGAGAGAGAACATTGATGAGGTGATACAGAAAATGGGATTCAGAGAAACACTGTTAGAGTTGCCTGGAAATGCTGAAGGTGGAAGCCGGTCCGTAATGTAAAGCTTCAGCAGCGTATTTGATAAATGCAAGATCTCTGCATTCTCTCTGTTCAGGCTTCCTAACAGACCTGCTAGTCTATTTTTAATTTCATCATTACCAGCTTAAACATTTAATTATGAAGAAAGCCTGCAAGCACCTAGAACTCGCATTCAGTGCCTACAGCTGCATTTTTTTCCATGAGTTTCCTATTACTCAGGTACACAGAGACAGGAGAAGAAAATTACAGTAGCAGTCAGGAAGACAGAACAACAAATGGAGACTCACACTGAAACTTTCCTTCAGTTTCCAGATTTCACAAGAACCAGCGAGATGTGAAACAAGCAGAAAATATACTAGTCACTTGTAACAGTCAAATTTCAGACACATAAAAGCAAACTTCAGAACAGAAACTTTCAATAAGCGTGTTGGGGGGGTGGGAAGAGAATCAAGTGAAATACATGAGGAGAAGAAAAGGGTGAAAAACACTACAGAAGGTACTTGCACAATAAGTATAAACCAGAAAATAAATGGAAGAACTTTTTAGCATCAAGAGCAAAGCGGCAATAATGGCATTAATGTTTTAAAGAAAAACATAGGAATTCTTGGTTTGTTTTTAATGACGAAGTTCAGGAATATTTGCCAGAGCAGACTGGAAGCAGTGAAAGGTACATGAGAACTTCTAAGGGGCACAGCAGGAAAGCTAACAGTCTTTCATAAACCTTCTTCCTCCTGCTATTCAGATAGCTATGAGCAGGTATGTTGTCCCATAACAGGAAGAATATGTTCTGCAGCCCTGCAGAGAAAGACTTGGGGGTACTGGATGAAAAGCTGGACATGAGCCAACAATGTGCGCTTGCAGCCCAGAAGGCCAACCATAGCCTGGGCTGCATCAAAAGAAGCGTGGCCAGCAGGTCGAGGGAGCTGATTCTGCCCCTTTATTCTGCTCTGGTGAGACCTCACCTGGAGCCCTGCGTCCAGCTCTGGAGCCCTCAGCACAAGAAGGACATGGACCTGTTGGAGCGGGTCCAGAAGAGGGCCACAAAAATGGTCCAAGGGCTGGAGCACCTCTCATACGAGGACAGGCTGAGAGAGTTGGGGCTGTTCAGCCTGGAGAAGAGAAGGCTGCGGGGAGACCTTCTTGTGGCCTTTCAGTGCTTAAAGGGGGCCTGTAGGAAAGATGGGGACAGTCTTTTTAGCAAGGCCTGTTGTGACAGGACAAGGGGTAATGGTTTTAAACTAAAGGAGGGGAGATTTAGACTAGATATAAGGAAGAAATTTTTTACACTGAGGGTGGTGAAGCACTGGCACAGGTTGCCCAGAGAGGTAGTGGAGGCCCCATCCCTGGAAACATTCAAGGTCAGGTTGGACGGGGCTCTGAGCAACCTGATCTGGTTAAAGATGTCCATGCTCACTGCAGGGGGGTTGGACTAGATGACCTCTAAAGGTCCCTTTCAACCCAAAGCATTCTATGATTCTATGAATGTACTCATCTTGCAGTGCAAAGTATTCACAAGTAGAACATGAGAATTTAAGATTCAGCAAAGCAGGTATTTGGGGAGTGAGGGGGTTTGCTGGTCCTGTTCCCCCCCACCCCCCTCCAGAATAGATGGAAACAAAGGTGAAAGGAGGGAACTCAAGAACATTGGAAACTAGTGGAAGTTCATTGAGCAGCATCTAGGCAGTTTTGAACACAAGCTGTACCGTAGCAGCTTTTTGCCACACTAGGGTTTGTGCAGAGAACCACAAAACATGGTTTTTGATGACCTAGATAGCTACCAATAGCTCTCCCTTCACAAGCAAGATCTTTGAAAGGCGAAAGTCTGTGTACAGAACTCAGTTATTTTATTTCACCAAGTTTACTGTTAAGAAAGGCCAACAGCCAATTTTAAAGGAAATTTGTACCAATGTATTTCCTTTAACTGAAGAAAAGAAATGAGGCATGGGCATATTATCTTAAAATGCTCTTTTTAAGGTTACTGATCAGTTTGAAGATGGGGAGTATTTTGAATTCAAGGGCATAGTTGCCGAGTTGTTAATACCTGAACTCGGCATATGTTCCTTTTCTAAAATACACTTTGTAAAGGGATTTTTTTTAATAGTTGCAGGACTTCTGAGAAGAGGAAATTAAATTTGGAAGAGGCTTCAATTATGTACCTTACTCAAGCAGATCTGATAAAGCAGACATAAGATAAGCATAGATTTGATAAAAACCAGACAATTGATAAAAAGGGGGGGTACAGCATTAACCTTTCTATACCAAGGATTCACTCTTTCAGATTGCTGAAAGTATTGCACCCAGAGGAATGAGATCATACATTTCACTCTTGCCTTTGTCTCTTATAAACTAGACTAGACGTAGTGTTAATCTTTAAATAGTTAATGAAGCAGGTAGAAATGGCATCATTACACGGTCCGATAAGATAGTCAATAGTAATATTTGATAGCTGGATAAGGCTGCAGAGATAATTTATTTTGAGAAACAAATTTTGTTTCTCCAGGACAAAGATCAGATGGCAGCAATTAAAGAGGACTTTTTTCAGTGCTTCGAATAAAGCAAAGATAGTAAAGAGGTCTTCTATAGGAGGCAGGCAAAGTAGTATATAAGGGTCAGCTGATAAGACCAAGAAGAATTTAAACTGTAACAGAATAAATAGATTCAAGCAGTGCAACACTGAGGGAAAATGAGTATGTTTATGATTGATGCCACTGAAGGAGCCCCTGGGTACATGAAGCAGAGGATTTATTAAAAGGAAATAAATGTGCTAAGTTACTAGCTTGAAATCTTAAAGGGATTCAGAGGAAACGTTATTCCACCAGCTAAGCAGCAGCCTACAGGACACAGTTCCACATTCATTAAATACGTGCAACTTTTGCAGCTTGTTACGAAAAAACACTTTCTTCTTCAGATGATCCAAGGTTTGAAGGTAATAAAAATATGGTCCCTGGGAAGCACATACTAGCCAAGAGATATGAGCACAAGAGAGAAACCGTAGACAGAAATGGAACAAACCTGTCAGGTAGCTGCAAGCACAACCGTGCTAAGACCTGTGGCTTCCCTGGTGAATTTAGGAAGTATTAGTGACTTCCTTGAGAGCTGCCTTGAACATCCAGTGTTAGAGAAGGAGTTCTTGCAGGCTATGAAAGAATCTACTGTTGTTCTTTAAGGGATAGAAAAGACCCTTCTTTATTCAGACTGGTAGAGTCCCACTGTTCCAGAGTCAAAAATGCAAGTAAGAATGCTTGAACCCTGTTTAGTTACCATGTTCTCAATTTATTGAAGCTGTGCCATAAGCTGAATTTGTTAAGGTGAGAAGAATATCAGATATACCTATTCCTAATGACTCATACTGCTAATGCCAGAGGAGATTTATTTCTTGTTACTTTACACAAAGAAAGCTTATGGCAAGCTGGAGCTTTGAACAGAACCTCTCATGCCATGCAACTACTGGTCCCCAGTTGCTTAAAGAGGAACCTGCTGCTTGTGTCAATTCAGAATGATTCGGATCAGTCAATGTGTTTGATCTCCTGTTTGAATTACAGAAAGGATTTTAGCATGAACATCTGTTCTCTCTTTGTTTTGCCCTTGGCCCCATGGCCTTTTGTACAGGAAATATG
>VYZW01018333.1:134502-162185 GCA_013401315.1 Balaeniceps rex | reverse complement strand
GGGTTTTTTGTTTGTTTGTTGGTATTTAAGTACACTTGTGCTGATTGAGGGCAGGGGAAAGCAGTAGAAAACACTAACAGCATGGGCACTGAATAGTCTACAGCAGATTTAGGGGAGACTTGGGTTGCTCAGAAGTCCCTAAACACTGTACCCAAGCCAGCATTCACATCTGGATTTCAGTGCTGAGCAAAAATTACTGTCTGATGTAAGTGGCTGACAGTTTTATGGGAAACCAGCATTCTTCCTTCCATTCTTAAGAGTAACCACTAACACTTGCTAAAATATAAAGCTTTATTAGCAGTGTTTAGAGACTCACTTGGCACTAATCCTTAACAGCTGGTACACTTCATTAAAGGTTGGATTTTGAAAGTTATAGAAATAACTCTGACTTCTCTGAACTATTTTGTAGACAGCAACTGTATCTCTAACTACCACCTGTCAAAGGGAAATATTTTTACAGCAATCTTAGGATTATACACAAACCTAGATTGTTATACCTAAATAACAGTAGCAGGGAACTTGTGGATAAACTTAATCTTTAATATTTCCTTCACCTATTAATTCAAGATCACCTGAATGTAACAAGCTTCAGACTGCAGCTCCAGTTAACAGCCTGACACATCTTCTCCTGAAAGGGCAACTGGATGGAGTCAGGATTTTGTTGCAGTGTAGGGAGTCCAATACAGATTTTACTTACTTATTTGTGTATAGATTTTACCTACTCACTTGTGCATCAGATATGTGCTGTTTAACAACTTTTTTTAAGCAGCTTTATCTTTATGGAACAAGTTCTTAATGTTCCAAACTTGCAAGTGTTGCCACCTAATTTAAATGACTGTAGTTTTCATAAAGTGCTGGAATCACTTGCTTTGGGAGCAGGCAGGTTTTGGTGATGTCAGCTCTTACTGACATAAGAGATCTTCAGGCTGCGAGTCATCGAGTTAAATGCTCCATGCGCCTTTTACACTAAAAGGACAGTCTTCACAGATCTGGCAATAAAAAACACCTTCAACAGTACCACCTTATTGTCAATTTTATGTGCTAACTAATTTAAAGCTTTTTATTCCTGTTACAGACAGCTGAAGTCAGGGTACAGCTAATTTCTTTGGGCTTTAGATTACAGTCGTAGATCAAAGCCACACAAACAATTAATTCAGCATCAGTGTAACTGTGCAAGTAAAAAACCACCTGTGCAAGCATGTGCTAAAGCAAGGCAATCACACCTGAATCCAAACCCTCTCCACAGGGAATCCTGCTCTATTGCCTTCTTGTTCCCACCTCAGCTGAGAGGCACAGTGAGAAATGGGGAAAAAGAATAGGTTTTTTTAAAATTCCATCTTCCCCCTTTCTCCTAGTCCAGGTTCTATTAGAAGCAAGTCATAATAATCATCCTCAAAAAGCAACCACCAAAAGCCACTCTTTCCAAGTTTGATCAGAACTGACAATCCTCCTCCCTGGGTAAAAGTACCCTTGCAGTCAGCTTCATTCAAACTGATTTTTTTCCTCCAGTTTCATGGAAGTCAGTTCCTTTGTCTCAAGATTTGAAAAAGATGTGCCCAAAAGGTAAAAACTACCCTAAGGGAAGTTTATATGTGCTTAGTCACCAATTTAATCCACAGGGAAGGAAATACAAGTCTCCTACCCTGCTCAGGTTTCTAGCGTTCAACTGTCTCCACCAAAGTCTCCGCTCGCCCTCTCATCACAGCCTAGAGCTCAGGTCAAGCACAGGAGCGAGTCTGAGCCTTGTTAGAAGAGCAGTGCTGCAAACGTGAGTTAAATGCCTCAGAAATGGGATCCAGTCCATAGGCAGTCATGCAGGATCAGCAACATGCCTGTGTCTATTCCACAGGGTTCTAAAATTTAAGTCAGAAGAGTAACCTGCAAACTAAATACCCAACAATCTGTATTCTTCAATTCAAACAAAAATAGCTTGGAATAAATGTACAGTATTAAGACTGGATCAGGAAAGCTCAGCTGTGTTTTCCATAGTTGCTGGTTTGTAAAGATAGTTTTAAAATACTAAGCTGTTCTTTATCTTTCCATGTTAACCTACTAGTTATCTGGAATTTTACTGGAGCCATAAGGGAGAAAACTAAACTCTAAATGGATGTTGCCCATGAAAGAAAAGCACAAGAACTCCAGTCACCTTTACTTTGTTTACCTTCCAGGAGCTGACAGCATAGCTCCGCAGGTAACCCTGACAGTATTTTCAGTATAGAAAAATTAAGAGGAAGTTACCAAACCATTAAAAACAATAACTATAAAAAAGGCATACTCAGGAAAGAACAGATACTTAATATGTGTGACACTTCAAGGCATGGATATTTTTTCATATTTTAAGGAATACCTTTAAATGAAAGTTTCTAGTACACTTACAGAATACTCTGTTTCCTTGTCAGCATCCATACAGTAACACATGTACTGCATTGACTGACAACATATCAGCTTTGCAGTTGACCTGAGAACAAGTCAATAGCAAAATGTTTAACATAGAATACATAATCTGCCTGTGTATCTCCTTAAACTTTACACTATCCATTGGTCAAGCTAGTTTTTAAAAACTAAAGCAACCTTGAAGGTGTGAAGGCACAAAAAGGTCTTCAAGATTCCCTTGCAATCCACTCAACCATTGACAGCCCACTCCCTTAAAAATATACAGATTATGGAGAGAAAAACCATAAAGCTCTGCTTGCTCACTACCCACAATAAGGAACTTTTGGTAAGCACACAGAAGGTTTATTAGTTCTTATGACTATGGTGCTAAGCAGGATGTGAGAGATTTGCGTCTGAACTATCTTACTTCCCACGGTAATTCCCAAAAGGTCTTGAGGCTGAGCAAGGAAAAGCAACAGAATTACTTTCTGAACAAAACAAAAACCCCAACAAATTATGCCCTTGTAATATCACTATCTTTTGCTCTTTCAAACCCACCTTGATTAGAGTGCACACAATATCAGGTTTCAGTTGTGATAAATATATAGTAACACCAGTACTCATTTGTTAAATTACAGTTCCTGACTTGGTAAAATCTTCACTTGTGTTAAGTGCCAGAAGCTGCAGACAACAGGTGTTAAAATAAGTGAACATTATTTAACGTCTTTTAACAGCTTTTGCATTATGAAAACCATGTCCAGAAAATGCAGAAATTGGAACATTGAGATCAGCTTCAGATGGATATCCTCAATTCAGTTTCAAAAAGTTATGCTATTTAAGTCAGCCTTGCAGAAGCCAGATCAGCTAAGGTCATGCAGCAGATGCCAACCCTCCCTGGACATCGTACAAGACCTCCCAGGCAAGTGTACAGTATTCAGTTTAAAGGCTGGTTATTACCCAGTCAATTTAGTGCCATACTCCTGCCACACGGATAAAATATGCCCTCTCATCCACCTGTGGAGCTGGAGAGCAGAGCGTCTGAAGCTAGAATCTAGTTGCAAAGGTGACATACATTTCCCCCTGGAAAGTCCACCCCACTTCGCATGAAGAGGGCAATACCTGCAGCCCTCTAAGTCCTGACTTTCAGCTCTAGCAGTTTCCTGCTGCCTCTAGCCTCCACTAATAGCTCGGGATATAAAACCGAGATATCTTGCTGATTTTTTGTGTCTTCTATGGACCCCCTCCCTCTCAATCCCTGACTCTGAAATTACCCCTCACCCAGTGGCAAGCACTGATCCTTCCACTCAGTAATGCTGACAACAACTCACATGGACACAGGAGGTAATGACTGTTAAAGAGGAGTCAGTTATTGGGAATTCAAGATATTGCCCTCCTTGCAGATGGAGAAAGAGCAAATACATTAGATGTCACCATCAGAGGTGGCAAAAATAAAGGACGAGTAACCCCTCATACTGTGCTTGTAGCAAGTTAACTATGATAGATACAGTAGAGTTCAGCGTTTTGAACATGTGCTCTCTAAGCACTAATACCGAGATCTACGCCCAGATCGTCAAGACCTTCAAAAACACAAGGCCTAAAGCAAAATTATTGATATTTAAGTTATTCGTTGCGGTCATTCAACAATTGTATGAAGCTGTTTTTTGCCCAACCCCATTCATTTTATAAACTCACAATTACGTAAACATCACACAAAACACATCTCTATCCACAAATGTGACATACCCAGAAGTTTTAAAATAGCTTTGCATAATTAAGAGATTTTTCAGTGTGAAAGGACACTGCATGATTTAGACAAGCTATGATGAGTAACACTCAGATTACATCTGAGTATGATCCTAATTGCAAGCTGCATCTTAGAAATTATTTTCACTTCTCCATCTTGAAACTAAATGCAAGCCACACTCTGAAAGCACAGCAATGGCATGAAGGTTGAACACCAGTCAGGGAGAATGATATTGTCCATTTATGATAACGAAATGGCTACTCAGTGTATCATTGCCAAGAGTTTACAGGAGTCTCATTAGCTGCTCCCCATTATCTATCAGAAACACACAGGCAATGCTGTTTTGAAACATAGTTACTTTTCAACTAGAGAATATTTGAAGAATTATTTTCCCCAAAAAAGTACGGAAATAAGAAAAAGTAAGAGGCGAAATCCTCTACCGCCATAGGTTTAATGCAGCTCTCATACACACAGTAATTTCTAATAAAAAAAGGATGCCTGATCATTAAATTCTCACCTCAAACCACACCACCAGCAATATTTACTACATATTTCAAAAAAACATAAACATGACACAAGGTACCAAGGATACCTGTTTGAGCCTGCGTGGAACTATGGGAAGGAGAGTTTGTGAATGAACCTCAGATTAAACTTCTGATTTATCAACACACAACTCTCCCATAGTCCTCTGCTGTTGGTTCTCCTAAGGTCAGAAGCAGCTCATCCAGTTGGGCTGTCAGCTACAAAACCCAAGAGTCCACCACCAAAACACATGTACTCCTGGAATACGTAGAAGTTACTCTCTTGTCTGTGTTCAGCCGAAGGAGAAACCTATGACCAATCCGACCAGCTCAGATCTGGCAAATTTTATTAGCTCAGGAGTGAAGCAGCATGGATATGCTACTATGAAAACTGCTCCTGCCTAGGAAGGCTGCAGCTTAAAGCTTTTGAGCCCTGTCAAACACAAACGGGTTCTGAGGAAAACCAACCTGGCTGAAGTGGTGCAGCTCACTTGGCCGAATCCAGCTACCTCTGCAGCTCTGCTCGCAGCAGGTCCAAACTGCCTCCAAATGGAGCTGCTGCTGCTGCTGCAGCCATTGCCCTGTGGAGCGCTCTCAGGTACTGCCAGTTAACCAGTAACCTACCTTTCTCATTTAAAAACTCATGAATTGGTTAGGAGCAAGCATCTGAGCAAATTTATAACTTCCAAGGTTAATCCTGCTTTTGGGGATTAAATGTTTTTATAAAAATAGTTTTATTTCAAATTTAAATCTCAATGCCTTAAGACAGAGTCCTTTCTAGTTCTGTATCTAGAAAAGTTCACACGATATTCAGCCAACTACAAACCAGTATCTGCTTTACAAATCATGTATAGAAAAATTCTGGTGTTTAGCAGATCTTTACTGACCATAAACTCCGTAGAAAACAAAAACCTGAATGTTTTCCAGACTTCAGTCTCCCTTTCAATAGTCAGTCATTACACTCATTTTACCTTCTGCAACAACTGAGGAACAGACACCATAGCAATAGACTAACACATCCAGCCTGAAGATCAAATCTTAAGGCTGGAAAGGACCTCAAAAGGTTGCGTAGCCCATTCCCTCACCCTGATGTTATTCCTGGCAAACATTTGCGCTGCTTCTTTTTGAAGTTCTCCAGAAGCAGACACCTCCATACCCCAAAGCAGCTTATCCCAGCCACCTTGCCAAACCATTTCTGCATAGCACTACATCTTGCCTTAAAGCATCACGGTATGCCTTGGGTTCACCCACTCTGGCTCCTTCCTCTCACCAAATCCCTCAGCAAACATGATCAGCCTTGCTCAACCCACTGCTACCTTTGTAAGGTGGTAAAGAGGCAGGGACTGTCCTCACCTGGTTAGACTGAGAAGACATTTTCTGAATCTTTGCAGCATATTAAGCAAGGAGGGATGATGCCGAGAAAAGATTCAGCATGTGACTTACACCATTACCGGTTATTAACTCAACACTTGTGCATTACTCAGGTTGCACAAGCCAGCTCAGCCCTGGCATTTCACTTTGCAACCACAATAGCTTGGATCTTGTCACCAAATGTTTTGTTTAGGATACCAGCATGTCCAAAACAAATTATAAAATAGAATAATTTTGGCACTGTATTTCAGCATTTGACAATAAAGCACAGAAACTACACAAATCACGCTGCTCTATCCCCAAGTCTGAAATCTGCATGTTCAACAGCATTTTCAGCCACACAAATAAAATTTCCTGCAGCTGAGTCTTTAGAGGCCCAAAGATCTTCATGTCTTTCTGATCTGTCCTTCCTAAAGACAAAGACACTCTCTTTGGCCACATCACTTAACACTCCAGCATAGTAGTTTCTAGTTTTGTAGTCCTCAAAGATTTATTTCAGGAATTAACAGAATCAGTTACACATAATACAAAATACAATTTTATAACCATCTTTAATGCAAAGTGTGCAGAATTTTACCTGATTTTGAGAGACTAGCCCAAGATTCTGAGTATATAACAAAGTCACAGGTAGACACATCACTTTTTTTAGTGCTCACTTCTGCCTAGCCATCTATGATGGAAGCTACCAAAATAGTCTGTAGTTGCACAAGCAGCATCAGCGAGCATTTGACATCTTCATTAGAAAGATACTGGAAATATCTTTCCAGATAGTTTCAAGCTTTAGAGGTTATTTTAATCTTTGATATCAAAACCAGGAGAAGATGAGTACTTCAGCTGAAGCAGGGCTGCACACCTGGCAAGCCACAGTCCCCTACAACTGTCTTTGCCCCAAGCCCTGTAACTCCTGCAGTTTACCTCAAAACAATATAAATCTCTAAAATGAAATAGTATGGGTACGTTCAAGCTGGGTGGAAAAACTGTGAGAAGTTCATGCCCTAGCATAATCTATGCAACATGCTCGTAAATTAAGGCCGTCTGTATTAATTCAAATTAATGTTGACAATGCATATTAGGCAGTTTACCACTTCTTTTCTAGTTAAATATTTCACATATGTTCAACTTTGTGCATATTGACGGTATTAAGACAAACTGAAACGCCTTCTAGATTTTTATTTCAAGTTTACTCTCCAT
Source organism: Balaeniceps rex (assembly GCA_013401315.1). NCBI lineage: Eukaryota > Metazoa > Chordata > Aves > Pelecaniformes > Balaenicipitidae > Balaeniceps > Balaeniceps rex. Next base: position 154,985 of record VYZW01018333.1, on the reverse strand, counting down.
CTTTTAATCACTTAATTTATAATCATTAACCCATACAGAAAAGTAGCCTTCCTTGAATCTCATCTTTTTCTTCATATTGAAATAACATTTCCTCTATTTTACTAGCAGCTGCTGCATGTTGAAGCTCTAAGAGACACTAAAGTTTTCATGTTTTTAAAAACTCTTGGTGGTTTTAGGTTTTTCTTTAATATTAAAAAATGTGGCTTAAATCCTTTGGACACTATTCTTATTGCCATTCACAAAAAACAGACCCACTAGCAGACTGGCTTTTTCCGGGGAATAGCTGGCTAGATAAAGCCACTATGCTCAGAAGTTTTGTCATGGCATTGTCCTCGACAAGTATTTACACTACTTCAAGACAGACAACTAGCATCTATTCAACAGAGAAAAGTTTTGTCCCATCCTTCTTTCTTCCCCTCTTCATAGGTACAGATTAGCATTTCTAATTTTAATTATTATTAGGCTAGTCTGGAAAAACTACCCTAAAGACCCCTCTTAATGGCTCAAGTGTACCTCAAAGACCACAAATGCTCAAAGGCACTGCCAAAACCAGTTCTGACTGCAGAAGGAACCAAAGCTGGAGTCTGTCAAAGGTTCCTTGCTGGCTACAGGAAACTGGTTCAAAAAAAGATTATCACACAGTCGCAGCTATTTGACACATAGCAATATCCACGTGCTTTCTTCAAATCACGGTGAGACCAAGACAGGACATGGCAAAGCAAATACCAGGAGACTTTCATTGCAACAGAAAGTACAGTAGCAGAATTTACAGGATTATCATAAAACAAAGGGGAAAAAATGGTCTTCCCAACAGATTGATCAAAAAATCATTTCTTTGTATTCCTGACAATACCTGTAGGGAAGTCAAACAGTGATAAATAACACAGCACAGACCACTGGGCAGTCCAGGGGGCCCCAGAACAGGCTGGCTCCAAACAAACTGCCCTTTGCTGTAGCCTCATCAAACAGGAACAACTATCAAGGCCTCACTAAATCAAGGCACCGAGAAACACCAAAGTCAGTCTTGAATAAAGACTCTTGATGCCCAAAAGGTCTGTTTTAATGTGTCCAAAGAAAGAGTCTAATCTCTACCTAAGTCGAGAAATTTTCCCCAAGTTCATTTGGCAGAATTAGTCTTAAAGGTTTCACTGGAAATACATTCAGAATTAATTTCTCACTTCCTAACAGCTAGAGAGCAGCTCTCTGAGCTAATTCAGCCATATGACAAGTGGGGCCCGCAGACTCAAAACAGACAAAGCTTCAGAGGGTAGGGGGGAGAGGAAATAAAATAAAAGTCAGCTTACATATACCAATATTAGATGAAGCAGAAACTGTTCAATAGGGCTGAGCACTAGAGGATACTTTCAACACCACAGAGAATGAAATTAAAATATGAGAAATAGACTGCTGATGTATTAGAGACATCATAAGTACTTTCAGAAAAATGACATTTCTTTTCCCTAAAGGTGGAAGAGAAAATTAACTAGCAGGACTCCCAAGTACCTCAAGGGTATCTCTGATTTGAGTCCCATCAGTGAAATTCAGTCTGTCGCCCACAGCTGTGTAACAGTCCCAAGAGACTCCTCAGCCTTCTGGTTCCTTATGATAATCCCTTGAGTGCAGAAGCCAGTGTGAATAATCCGAGAAAAGTCCTACTGGAATACAGAAAGAAGAGAAAGCAGGCCTAATGTTACTCAAAAAGCTCTTACTCCATCCCAACTCACAGCATTACATTGATCTGAATGGGTAGCTGCTGATTTATCTCAGAGGAATTGAAATACACAATACCAAAACACTGCTTAAGCCATTTCCCCCTCATTTGGTTGTCTAGGAAGTCCCCAAGCTTACGATCAGAAGTTTTTCTTACATTCAAATGGGAAGCAGTGGCCAGACAAGTCTAGAAATGTGGCCTAAAGGCAGGACTCAGAGCATGGCTGCACAAGTGGAAGCTGGTGATGAAACCAGTACAACTGCAAAGCTACATTCAACAAGATACTGCATGCAACACCAGGAGTGCTCAAGAGGCATATACAAAAAAAGAAAAAACAAAAAACCTGCCCTTCCTCCTGGATGAAATAGTGAGAAACAAGCCCACAAGTCAGCTCCACGATTCCTTGTGTCACTCCACAACGAACATTAAGTTAGCCCTCTGTTCTTTCCACTGCAGTAAGATAGAGAAATAGAGTTAAGATGCCACACCCCTCTCTGAGCACAGGAAAACTTATGCTTTACCAAACACCACTGAAGTCCATGACCTCTCTAGTAATATATTAAAAAGTACAGGACCAAAGTATGCAATTCTGCTAATGATTTTAAGGAAATAAGTCTGTGGTTTTATTCCCCTCCTACTTGACAGCAGCTGTGCAGCTTTCAAGTGAGATGAGGACAAGGCCTCAAGTTCAAAGTAACAAAAGCAATAACTAATGTCCTCCCACAAATACTCCTTATACATGATAGCTGCATTCCTTAACTGCTCTTCCACCGTTTCTTACTCTGAGGAGTCTGCTTCTACTAGCGAATCTCTGCTGCTGTTGTGAAGATCCAACGGCAGTGATGAAGGACCCTTAAAACTCTAAAACCCCCAGCAGCTCCTCATCCAACAAAACCAGACACTATAGCAAACTATCCTCTCCTCCCTCCCTAGCCACCATGCACTTGAACTGCAATTACTCCTCTTCCATACTGATTTTTGCTGGCTGAGCAGGGCAGGGAAGATGCCAAGGCATCTATCCATCAAGTCAATGTCTTCTCCCATCAACCCAAGCGATCCTGAGCAATGACTGCAGCCAGCCTTTTCTTCTCAAGTGGGAAGCAGCAAGACATCTGAAAAGGCGTGTGATAGCCAACGTGGCAAATGGAAAAGCAGGGCAGCTTCACATTCCACATAGACTGATTCAAATACAGCTTTAAGTTGCTTGAGGTAAAAGCTAGTGATACGATTCAGTACCCAGATCGGTTTATTCGGAGGCAAAACCATCTCACTGGAGTAGGCTAGGGTTACTTGTTATGAAACTGTTACATGGAAGATAGACTTTCAGGACAGAAGTAACAGATTTTATGAGTAGCTTGAATATCATGGCATACTTTATATTGAGTACTTAAATAAAATAGCTAAGCATTCATCAAGCAAATTTTAACAGGCAAATATGTGTCTTCTTACTGCACTGAAATGAAGAAACTCAGCAAAACCCCTCCAAAACCCTATATTCAGAGGAGGAGGCAGCCTTCTGAAAATGTTTTGCTGCAGCTTATGTGCCCCCATCAAAATTTCAGATAAGCATCACCTGGTTTCACTGCCACAACAGAACCTTCTCATTTTCAGTAAAGATCAAACTACATAGGAATATGCAGGTTAGAACAAGAACTGATGGCTACAAAAATCATCCCTGCAATAAAAAATAAATAAATAAATACAGCTGTAACTTTACTTACACTAACCTGCACTTCTAGGTCACTGGAACACTGTTTTGCAAATAACCTCAAGCTCAGCACAAAGCACAGGAACAGCATCCACAATAAGCTGTGTTCTGCAGCAAGAAACATAAGGGGAGGCTCTCAGCCCAGACTGAAAACGGGTACTATTTGTGACAGTGATACCAGCTACATTCTACAGATATTATATAGAGATATATTTTCTGTATATAGCTACAGCTATATTCTAGGAAATGGGGCATTATTTACTCGTGTTATGGGTCAGTGAGCACTTTAATGATAATGAATGCTATCACTAGAAGAAGCAGTCCCACCCTGCCCTTACTATTAGTGCTTCATTCCTGTTGCACACCACCTCACCCCTTTTGTCAGCACATGTGTAGTAACATGATGAATGGGATCACAAAACCAACTCAGGCTAAACTGCATGGGTAAAAAACAAAACAAAAGCAGTTTTAATCTAATGTAGTTCCCCAGTCCAGTTCACTGAAGACCTGGCCATAAACTTACATCATCAAATCAGGGCTGAGGGTGAGAGGAAGAATGAGAAACTTCTGTGAGGAGCAGCTGAAGTCTAAAACACACCCTTTGTCTATATGGCCAAGCTTTTGCCAAGTACTAAGCAAGTAGGGTCAAGTTCTCTGATTATTGCAGCCCTCTTCCCTCTGGCACGCATTCATACACTCACCTTCCTGCCAGTCCCTCCAGCAGAAAAACATGCCCACCACCTGCTAAACTGCACATGCATTCAAATCCTCGCTATTAACTCCGTACCGAGGAGCAAACTCACACTCCATGCACAGAAAAGCACACGCCACAGCTGACATGAAGCTCTGCATGTGCCGATTCACACCAGCTGAGCTCTGCCTGCTTCCCTCTCAACGGGCACACTCATTTGGATCACTCTTCTAACCAGCTACCTTTCATAAAGTCAATGACAACAGTTGAGTTTGAAACTTCTATCCCTCTGCAGAAGACTGCTAAAATTTGTTAAAACCGTTTCAGAAAGAGGAGGAAAAAAAGTGATAAGCAGTACATTCGCAGAAGCCTGAAAAAAAGTATCAGAGTTATGACAGCACATCCAGCCAACTCGTGACTCTAGCACAAGTTGTCCCTGGGTAGCAGGAGGATGCTCAATAATCTAAATCTCCATGACAGGAGGAAGGAAGCAAGCAAGAGCTGCTGGGCTACCACTGCCCGGCTGACCCGGATACCGTGCTACAGTGGCTGGAGTTGGTGGGAACCTGCCCAGAGATGCGAGGGGTACAGTGTGTGTCTTGGGGCTCTCAGCAAGATTAATTTCTTTCAGCAGAAAGCTCAGAGGGGAACTGCTTAACACTTTTTTAATTGTAATTCTTCTTACTTCATAGGTCACCACAAAAAGCTTGTTGATTGGTAGTAAGTAGTAATCATCATCAATCTTATTTGCTTTTTTAAACCATTACCCTCACCCTTGAAGAGGGATAAGAAGTGTTAGCTCATACTAAATATTGGCAGCAATTCTAGTTATCAAATGCTAGAAATACATTATATGGAAGAAAAAAAGAGAGCAAAAAGGAAGGAATGTTTTCCCTTTATGTTCCCCCAAAGAAAACACTGTGCTAAGAGGTGCCTCCTGAAAGGCCAACACTGTATTTGATCTCTCCACTACTCCTCCCCTGTTTAAAATTCAAGAGTAAACAATGTATGAAAGTAGCATTAATCATTTCAGAACATAAAAAAGCTGGAGGGAATACTTTCCAAGACTGGCTGGTCTTGTTCAGATATCAAGACAAATCAAGAAGGATGTGGATCAACTGGAGCGAGGTCAGCAGAGGCCCCCAAGGTGGCTGGGGCTGAAGCACTTGCATTTGGGGCTGGAGAAGAGGCCGCAGGAGCAGGGCTCGGTCAGCCTGCGGCAGGGAAGGCTTTGGGGCACCCACAGCAGCCGCATGCCTGCGGGAAAGAGATTGAGAAGATGGAGCCAGGCTCTCCGCAGTGGCATGTGGCAGGAGGATGAAAGACAATGGGCATAAGTTAAAATATGAGAGGTTCAGACTGGATGTAAAGAAAATCTTTTCCACCACGAGGACAGTCAAGGAGTACTACAGGCTGCCCCAAAAGGCTGAGTTGCCTCCATCCTTGGAGGCTGTCAAGACCTGAGTGGATCAAACCCTGAGTAACTTGATCTGACCCCAGAGCTGCCCCTGCTTTGAGCAGAAGGTTGGACAGGGACCTCCTGAGGTCCCCTCCAGCCCAAGTTACCTTGTGATCCTATGAACTCCAGGCAGCATGCTGCAGGCACACATTACAAGATTCTCTATTAACATTGCAGTTGCATTTACTACCTTTTTCCTCCAGATACCCTAAGGATAATTAAGTAACTTACTCTGCCTGTCCTGTTGAGATACTTTCTGCGTTTCAAACAGTATTCTGGTTTGTGCCTTTCCAGCACTGACAAACATCAACTCTACATCATCCTGATCAGGAATCGGTACCAGAACATGCTCACACGCACAGACTGCGGCACTAAATTACCTCCGCTCTACCCTCCTCCATTAACAGTGAAGAAACGCTGCAAGAGGTGCGTCATGGACTGGCAGACAGCAAAGGGACAACCATGAAGAGACACGGCAGATGCAGAAGTTAATGGGGCTACTGATGAGTCTTTGAAAAGAAAGCCACAATTTGAATTATTAAAGCAGTCAAACCTTTAATGAAGTTGGTTATAGCCTCATCATAAGACTACAGGAAACTACCTACTGGTTTGTCAGCACTAGAATTTCTAAGCGGTGTTCAAGCCCTGTAATTGAAGCACTTCTTATTCTATGTTTACAGAGTGCCAAAAGCCACAATTTACCAGGGTAATGCCACATGTAACTAGAGTTCACATCTTTGTGAAATGCAACTGAGACAGTCATTATCTCAAACTGCTACACTTTTGAGTCTAAGTTAACTACATTTTGAACATTAACATATAAAATAGGCAATGCAGATAATTTCCTTAAAGTGAACATGGACTAAAGCTTGATACTGTCTTATAAAAAGGATGCACTTGGAAGTTTCTGTGGTATGACAGAAATCCTACCAGTAGTGATATTTTGCTTAAAAGTGACTTCTTCTGTACCTAGCAGGATACATGAAATATTTACTGTAAGATGACTGCCCCACAAAATTAATTTGATTTACGGGGAATACTTGTAGATTCCCAAAGCAGCACAAATGGTATGGGTACAAATTTTCAGCCAGATGAGATGAACCCATCCACCTGAACAGAGATGTGAATCATACCTCTTTTTCCTAAGAGCTCTTTGAAAGAGCCTTCTAAAAGGTCTACTCACCTGACCAGATGCAATGCAAATCTTTTGAGAAGTAACTCAAACAATGACCCGAGAGAAGCATCTAGGAAACTAGATGGGACAGAAGATACTCCAGTACTCTTGAAAGGTGACCTTGAAAAGGGTAAGACTAGGAAAGCAAAAAGCCCAACACATTCTTACAACATATGAAGATGACTTAAAAACAGACTCTCCTGCAACTTTTGAAAGACTCGGTACATGAAGTCTGACCTTCTTTGTTCATTCTGGAAGACTTTTGAAGGACTCTCAGGTGTTTCTCAGTTGTTGCACTTTGATTGAAGGGGTACAACCTTTTAAGGGCAGCATTTTAAAACAGTTGATTCACATACATTTATACAGAAAGTGAGAGACTGGTAGTGGAGGAGTTAAGGCAGTCCAGCTAAAAGTCCTTTCTTCTCTGCTCATTTTTTCAGCATCTTGATTCTTGCAGAGTCATTATTTCACTAGTTATTCAACCATTACATGGTCACCTTAGAAATTCAGCTCTCTTCTGTCTAAACTTCAAATGCAGAGAAAGATTTCTCACAAAAACATTTCTGTCCCTCCTTAGTTTTAAGACGATGAAGACTAGCAGAAACTAATTGTTCCACATCTTCATTTAGCTCATTTTGTTAAGCTGCCCTTGCATATCATTATCCTTTTGTCTGTCTATTCCTTCATCATTACATTTAGATTGAGCTTGTAATGCTACAGTAAGAAGGAGGATGCCCTCCTCCTTAAGGCAAAGGACTAACAGAACTCGCTCTGAGAGTTTGAGGCTCTATTCCCAGTTCTCTTTATGAGCCTGGGCTGCAGTAATCCACAGCTCAATTTCTGCCCTATGCAAATCAGGCAATTTAAATATACACTCTGTGGATGTACAAAGCATTTCACAGCTTTTAAGAAAACCATCCCCAAGCTTACCTTCTACACAGAGGAACAAACTCAAATGTTCTTTAGAGGGAGAAAGTGAAGACTACAAAGTGCTTGAAAAGTCTGGGAGGGGGAGTGTCCTGGTGGCTTTTTTTTTTTTTAGGAGGAGGAGATAAGGTTCTTGGTGACGATGACAGGAGTCATTACTTATAATACATTAGTGCCCAGATGCTTCAGTCCCGTTGTATTAGGCACAATACAAACAAAGCAGTCAGGAAAAAGTGATAGAGGCCCAGGATGAGCTCTGGTGTTGGAGAAACAAAGCTAGGAGAAATAGATGTTTACTGCCCACATACTTGCAGGCAAGGAAAATCTCCAGCTTGGTGCAGCAGAATACAGAATGGTAAGAAAGGGTCCGGTGGTGCAGGAAGGTGACCGGGGCAGGACAAGCCGACTTCAGCAGTACTGCCTTGTAACGACGTAAGGCAGCCGAAGACTTGTAGTCATGGGGAGGGAGGGGGGAGCAAGAGGTTACAACATTATTAAGACATATATTAAAATACAAAAGCAAGTCTTTTACTGCTAAAGGATAGCTAATAATAAGGTACTTAAGAGCCTTTTCCATTATGTAATGGTAAAGAAAGAACAAAGACGTTTCTAAGACAGCATAGGTTGGCAGCCTGGAAGAGAAAAAGGCCCATAAACTTGCCATTAGAGAAAAAGATTACTTTTTTTTTTTTCCTTTTTTGAAAATATAAACTTGAGACAGGATCTGAACTACCAGAAGGAGGCAGACAGAGATACATGACAAGGTGAGGAGGAAGAGGAGGATTTGAAGAATCAGTAAAGGGAGACAGCTGAAGTGTTTCAGAACCCTGGATAGAAAGTGTTTTGAAAACGTAAAAACCTCCTTGAATTCACTCCTTAGAAATCCTTCCCAAGCCCTGAACTCTTCAGAAAGAACGCACATGCCCTTTTGGCATATCTACACCTTTTTCATAAGGTGCTCTGGAAGGGTTGGTGGGGAGGGGGGGTGACAACACATCACAGACTACACAGTATTTAGCATTTTACAGCTACTCAAAAGCCATTTGTATCTCGCAATGCTCCTTTCCAAAAGCACTAGAGAAAGAGCATTTCATGCCCAAAAGATAAGTTCACCCAAAAGACTATCAAAGTTCTGCTCATATCAACATGCCGCACCTAGCACTCTTGACTTCAGGGACTCAGGAGTGTTTCTGTTCAGCAAAGCATTTTGAAGCAGCACAACCCCGGCAGATTCGCTTCTCTCCCAAACCCTCAGCTGACCATCCCCAACACCGATCAACTGTACAAGCCGCAACAGAGGACTTTCAGCAGGCCGTGGGCTGGCTGGTGAGAGCTGAGACACAACTCCTGCTATTGCCGTTCTCCCAGAGCACCTCACTGGGCTGCGAGCGCAGGTTTTGCTTCACCGCTGGGGTCAAACTTCGCAGTCGCTCCGCAGCGGCAGGTTATCACAGCACCTATTTGAAAGGAGCTGGAGAATTCCGGCAGGGAAGCCGGCGGACTCCCCTGCCCTCCCCGCAGCTTCAAGGCACTGGCTTGACCTTGCTGGGGAGCCCTTGCCGCACCGGGCCCTCCTCAGCTAAGCGGCAGCCCGGGCCGCCCGCCTGCGGGTACGCGGCTCCGTCCCACCCCGGCGCCCGCTCCCCACCGGCAGTGCAGGGCTCGGTAACGCGGCGGCCGGGTTCCCCCCAACACCCGGTCACATCCCTCTCCCAGCCCCGAGCTCCTCGCTGCCGCTGTGGGGACTCCCCACGCCTGAGAGGACCCCGTCCCCCCGCTCCCCGCCGCCTCCAGGGCCGCTGAACGCGGCCTCACCTCAGGGCACGCGGCGACCCCCCCACACCCCGCTTNGACTATGACAACAGAGCATTTTGTTCTCAGCCTCCAATCATTTTGGCCTGGCATCCCAAAAAGTGAGAGCACACGGCCAAGAGCAGGAGGAGACCTCAGGGCCCCTTTCTATCAGCAGCTTTACTCAGGAGCGTGGAAGAAACAGGCACTCTGGGGCAGCAGCCCTACTTCTTCCCTTTGGTCTTCAGTGGTGACCACGGGTGTCATCCGTGACCACTGCTGGTGCCACCTGAATGGAAGCACAGATACACGCCATCGCCCAGCAAACGTGATTTTGGCAGAACCGCTGTGCGGTAGGCTCCACCCTGGCCTGAGCGGGCCAGGCCCCGGGACCGCCTGGCCCGGGCCGGCGATGGCTGCGGTTCCCGCTCGTGCTGGGGTGCGGGCAGCCCCCTCCGCCGGCTGACGTTCTGTGAGGGCCTCGCGGGGGAAGGGCTGTCCGGCTGCGGCAGGCACTGGGTAGCGCCAGAAATCGCCCTTCACGGGGCCGGGGCCGGGGCCGGGGCCGGGGCCGGGGCCGGGGCCTGCCGCCGCGGCGTTAAACGGCCTTGCCCGCCCCAGGGCCCTCGCAACGACACCTCGTTTTATCAGATTCCCCTTCACGGAGCTCGGCGAGACGAGAGGGTCGGCCCGCCGAGAGGAGGTGGCCCACGGCGTTGTGGGGGAGCCCCTGTCCCTCAGCGCGAGGGCGGTGGCAGCAGCCTCGCTCTTTCCTGACAGAAAAGGTTTCTGCGGGAACAACGCTGGTAGGCCTGGACTTCCCACATAAACCGGGCTGTCCGTTCCCTGCCTGCTTGCTTGCCTGCACCCAAGGATTCCCAGGGTTCGGCTGCTCAGGTGTCCGGCCCCGAAGGTCACCCCAAAGTGACCTTATCTCAGATTCCTTCCGTTACCCAAAATGGCTGGCAGCACCAGCCCCTGGGAGGCAGAAAGCTCAGGCACAGGGTGGGCGCCGCACGGGGGGATGAGGCCCACAGCCCCAGAGTCAGCACTGCAGCCAGCAGGTCTTGGCGTGGAGCCAGGACACGGGCACATTAGGCGGTAACTTCGCACGTTAGTATGGCAGTCTATCACATCTAAATATTTACGCTATTTACACCATGTGGTGCTGCCTCCTGTGCCGGCTTGGTGACTAGTTTTATGCTCAGACTTGTCTTTTGGGGCAGGAAAAGTCCCACTGAGTTCAGTGGCCATTTGAGCGCATGAGCCAGCCAGCCTTAAGAAATGAGGCAGATGACAATTTAGGATCAGATGAGCACCGAGGAGGCTAGCTAATGCAAACTGTGTTATTTGAGCATGTAAGTGACCCCGAGGACAAAATGAAAGATCATGTTTCGAAAATAAATCCCTCACATTCTTTCAGGTTGAAACGAGAACGTGTTTAGGGAAATGATTTTCAGAGCCCCACATGTTTAAACAGAAGCCTCTCAAGGCTGCAGAATTGGTTTCCTGGTTTCAGTGCAATGAGGGCTGGGCAGCGAGCCATGCAGCCAAACCTCCCATTGAATCCTGCGCAGCACCTTGGGCAGGCACCGCAGCAGGGCTCGGGGCTCTGCTTCCATCCCTGCAGGCTCTCAGCTGCAGAGCAGGAGCAAACTGGTTCAGCACTGGGCAAACTGGGGCTGCTCCTGCCTGCCCGGAGCCTGTCTTGGGCTAAAATAGACAGGTTGTCTGCACAGCTGCCACAAGGACTCTGTGAGATTGTCTCTCTTGTATCAATGCACAAATGCAGCTCTTCTAAGCTGCATCTCTCAGGGCACATTGTCCAGGACTCTTCCCGGACCCTTCACATTGCCAGTGTGACCTGGAGCCTCGTCCCCTGGTTCCTGAGATGGCACACTTAGGGCACCCTGCATCTTGGAGGAGACCCACCAGGCAGCACGTACTACAGCACAGATACCTCGAGCTTGCCTCTACTTTTCACCTATTTTTCCATCCATTCCTTCTCCTTATGGAGGAGTTGAATAAGCCAAGTTTTGAAAGAAGCAGCACCTTAAGCCTGTGCTGCTTCCCCTTCCACCAGCCCCTCACTTCCACCCCGTTTGCAGCCGGATCCTTTGCCAGCCTTGTGTTCACAGTATCCCACAGCAGCAGAGTGGTTCTGTGAGAGCAGCTTACGTTGGCTTAAGCAGCAAAAGCCAAAACCTCACAGGAACATAGGCTGCCTGTGAGCCTCCCTGCCTCCTGGGGAGCTGACTTGACTTCCTGTCAGTTTTCTCCATTACTCTTCTCCCAGGAGCTGTTCCGGGGACTTCCCCTCCCTTCTTTAGCCTTGGCCAAACAAACTGCTGCTTTTCCACCTTTTTCTGCTTTTTTTGCTGGAGAGGATCCCCTGCCAGAGGATTCTTCCCAGGCAGAACGATATCATACAGCCTGACTATAAGGTAGCCACCAAACTGCAAAGAGCACTCTGGCACATCCTCTGCTTCATGCCCCCTGGCAACAATGTTATTGCTTAAAATAAAATGCTTAAAATAAAATGCTTAAAATAAAATGAATGTTAACCTGCACTGTTATTGCTTAAAATAAAAGGTGATTCTTTATTTTTCAGGCCACTTTAGCGCTATGATGGACCTTAGACAAAGTCACTGGAGTGCAGGCTGTTATTCTCTGCAACTGCAGGTGCACTTCTGAGCTCGACCAGTTGGATCTGTGCAAACAGGGGTTTCCAGGGCTGACTCGCCCTGACTTCTGCATTTGCATGTGGATAGCAGAGGGGAAATTCAAAGGCAGAAGCTTGATTTTGGACATTTTGGCCATGAAGGGGGCGGCACATTCTGGCTTTCTGCAGTATCTCGTTGACCAACAAACACAGGTCTCATCCAGGAGGCCACAAAGTGCTCCCTTGAGGTGTCATGCTCATGCTGCGTCAGGCAGAAGCAAGGAGCAGGCAGCGTTAACTCAGCGGCTGTCTTGTTTGGCCTTGTCTGAGTCCAATCCGTCTCCAGAGCCACCCCAAAAGACCCAAGAGGTTCTCATGGGGCAGAGCTGACTTCTGAGTCTTGGGCAGGGGAGAATAGGCAGCCCCGGGTATTTTCAATAGAATCTGGTGGGTGTTGTCACAGGTGTTATTTAACCCGTTTAATACCAATAAAAATTGCCAAGTGGAGCCATACCTCGGGGCAGCTATATGAGGGAAGCTATGACCCGCCAGGGCAACCTGCTCAGCCACAAAGCCTCCCTTCACCTTTTCTCACTCCTCTTGAATATCTTCCAGCCACAGAAGCAAAGGATGTCAGAGCCTGCACACGTTCTTCTCTGGTTTTCAGGGCTTTTACTCTGGATTGTGGAGTCTTTCACCTCCCTATGAGTTTCTGTGCTGCTGGAATAGATCTGTCCATTAGGACAATGTGTCCATGAGTTTCTCTCCCCGGCCCACTCTTCTTGCCTCTCGGAGAGCTCTTCCACATCCCTGCGCCTCCAGATTTGGCCTCAGTTTCTCCCACATGGCATTTTTGAGGACTTGGCGTTGCTGCTGATTGCTCTGTTTCTTATGAAATTCTATTTCAAACCTTTTGGTGCACACAGCAAGGGGGCTGATTTCCTTCCATTTAAGGGGGAGCCACAAGTCAATCTCCCCTTAGTTTTGTTCCAAGAGGTTTGTGACGGAAGTCTTATCTTCAAAGAAGCAGATTTCTTGTAGAGGTCAACATATATTATCATTTTTATCATTAATGGGTCAATAACTGTGGCTTGCCATTTTATTAATTACAGAGCATTGGGAAGGATTTGATCCCCAGATGAAAATGGCAGACCAGAGACCCTGTGAACTCAGTGAATAACCTTGGCCCTCCACCAGCAATCCAGCCAAAATGCCCAGGAGCGAAGCTGCTCTGCTCTCTGGAGGGAAAGTCTCATAATCCCATATGTGAATCTGTTTTCCAGCCTTTGACAGCCTGTTACCATAGGAGCTCAGCATTTCACAGACCTTTGGCACATTTATCCTCAAAACACTGATCCAGCCTACTCTAAGAGGAGAGCGAGTGACCATCCCCACTTAACAGATAGTCAGAGGAGCAGAAGAGATTTCCTCAAGGTTATTTAAGACAAGAATGGAGAGGTGGACCAAATCAGAGCCCACTCCTGTCCTTCTTCATTAACACTAACATCTTTAATTGTCCAGGAATGTCCTGTGAGCATTGCAGAGTCCATTGCAGTCTCCCTTTTGTGTGCATAAACTCTCCCCCGGTTTTCACGTACAGATGTGGCCGCTGGACAGCCCTCTGTCTCAGTGCCAAGCCTTGGCTTTTAGGTCTTTGAGACATCACATTTTCCTGCTGCTCAGGGTGAAAACTGGGGACCAAGGAAAGATGAGAGTACAGCTCAACAACTGAATGATAAAACACCAGATTCTCTGCAGGTTTGGTGATTATTTCAATCTAAATGTGAATGTGGGAAATGAACACTCCAAAGCAATTAAAGAACTTGAAGGAAGAAACAAAGTATGAAGATACCTAAACAATCTTGATTTTGCCCTGTATTCATCCCTCTCAGTAATTATGTTACTATGATTAAAATCTATTTGTTGTCATCCCAGATTATACTACTTAGATTTTTAATTGTTAGTGATGAAAGCCCCATCTTACCATAATTATAACCTCATTTCTCCAAACATAGCCTATACGCAAAACTTCAGGGGTTTTGACTGTATAGAGGTTTGTCAAGTCTTCATTATTCCCTTGCAAATATCACTCAGAACAAAGAAAAAATTGTAAAATAGGCTGCATCTCTTTAAAAAATCCCTTTTAATCCTTATAATTCATAAAATATCTAACGGATTTACTTTTAATTCTTTGAGAATAAGTGCTGCACATTCTGGAAAGGAGTACCCTTTCACACTAAATAAAAGCTAAATCCCTCTTGGAAGGGAAAGAGAAAGCAGCCGTTCCTGAGGACCCACGCCGAGTGCCTCCACCTCACACCCCCATCCTGGATAACCCAGCTCAGATCATGACTGTGCAGATCGATCCATCCTGCACGGCTGAGCTGTAACCTCAGACAGAATTAGAGACATTAAAATGCCTGCGGAGCTAATTGCATCTGTGGCCAATGCTCAGCTGCTGAATATGGGCGAGAGAGAAATCTTTTACCAAGCTGACCTTCCCGAGGAGATATCTTGAAAAGTCCTAGAAATGCTGCACAGCGCTTGGGGATGGTTTACAGATGCCACAGCACTGGGGTGTTAGGTCCACAACCTCAGCACATCCCCAGGAGCCCACGGGAGCTTTATCTCACAGCGCCCTTTGGCAGCTTCTTCCAGGACATGACGAACCATGCCCTGAGAAAATCTCTTCAGCTGGAAGAGGTGGCCACTGGTTGGTCCCTGGCCACGCTCCCCAGGCTACTTGTGAATTTTCAGACCTCGGTTATATGTCATCTCTTGCGCCGGCTGAAGAGGCCTGCTCGCTCCTTCCTTGTTTGAATGTCTGTTCCTGTCTTGGGTCACCAGAAATGGAAGGTTTCTCCCTTTGGGCCAGGCTGTCCCATTCCATGTGGCCTCAGACCTGGTCGCCACAGGTTTGGCAGCTCCCTCCAGCTCAACCAGGCTCACGCCATAACAGCTACCCCCGAGCCTTGCCTGTGTGCTTCCACTTACTGCCCTGTGCGGTTGCTCCATGATCAACAGGTTCACCTTGGCTGGTCCATCCTGGCCCAATCTGCCAGTCCAGTCTGGCATGTGGGGAGCAGAACTGAACCCCCTTGTTAGCTCTAGACAGCAAAGGCTCTGAAGTGCAGTGAGGTGGGTTCATGACTGGTTTAAGCCCCTCTAACTCCTTAGCTGGACCTTGCAATTACTCGGCTGTGGGTAACACAGCCAAAGGACTCGATCTGATTTGTGCTTGCTGGGTCCAGCAGCAGAGAGACAGGGAGGGCAGTGAAAGGGTGCCCAAGCTCAGGGTCCCTTCCCATACAGCAGGTCCCATCTGGGATCAGCCCATGGGGAAAGGAGCCAGGAGAGACGTGAGGAACTTCCTCAGGGCCTCCATTCTCTGCTTGGGAGATGCTTTTAAGCTCAGCTCCCTGCTTGCCTGCCCTTGCAGAGCAGCCCTCTTCCGCTGCCCCACCCCCCAACACACTGTCAGGAATTGCCCTTTTCTCCAATAGATTTGGGTTGTTTTAAAGAGTTTGCAAACTGTCAGTTTAAAAGCCTTAAGCTGGAAGGTTTCCCTTCCTCCTCCCGAGCCCAAGGGGAGAGACAAGGTGGAAGGCAGTGCCAGGAGGACCAAGGAGCCCCCATCCCTCACCCCAGTGAACACAGGCATGATCTTCCTGCCGCCTTCTGCACAGCCCCACTGCTCATGGGGCTCAGCTGTCCGGACAGTGAAGAGCCAGACAGATCTGTGTGCAGAAATACCCTTGGAGTGAACCACAGGTGATGTTTCATGTGTGCTTAACAGGTCTAGCCTTGCTTCTCAAGTCCCACAGGCAATGATTTTGCAGTGCTGCTACAAGCTCCCTGTGTCGGAGTAGGCAAGTCACTGAGTTTCTCTGTGCTATTTTCTTCCTCAGAGAATAAAACCTAGCTAATCATTCTTCTGCCCTCTGTCTGTCCTGCTGTACCAGCTCCGCAGATGGCAGATGGCTGCATGCCACCATGGGCTGGGTTGGAGCCCAAATCAGCTGGGGGTCTTGGGGCACTCCGGCGCTATACGGCAATCACAGTGCGGGCTAGCAGGGAGCATCTGCCTCCTGCAGCTGGGGCTGTTGTCTTCACCAGTGGGAAATTTACACCCACGTGTTCAGGGAAAGCAGCAAGGAAAAGAAAATAAAGGCTGGGTTGGAAAACATTGGGGGAAAAAAGATGAAATTACCTCCTCCCACACACATAGTCTGTGTTGGAGGTGAGGAACCTCTCCCCATGCATGCAGCTCCCTCTGCACCCCAGTCTCTACCAAGCACTTGGCTCTGGGTGCACATCTCAGTGGGCTGTGCCTCGGGCTGGCTGATCCACTGCACAGCCTGGCGGGTGTCACTCTCGTGCCAAAACCCGCTGCCACTCCTGAACTGGCAGCGTTGCTAAGTGACGGCTGATTTACCACATCACTTACCCACCCCGGCATGCAGCAGGAAAGCAAAGGAAGAGGTATAGGCAGCACTGGCCAGACCTCATCCCCACCACAGCCAGGCAGTGCGTAACCCACATCTGGACAGGCCACCTTAACCTTTTGCTATCTGGTGTTTAAGGTCAAACCCCAGCATGAAATGGAGCAGGCAGAGAGATTCAGCCGTGCATGCCAGGAGCTGGCAGGCCTGGTGGGTTACGGTGGGGATCACCAGACAGTGGGAGCTTTCTCCTGCAATGTCAGCATCTTATGTGCCTATGGCTGCAGGTGGTGCAACCTACGGAGGACTGAAGGGGAAAGATGCCTCCCTGCAAAATTTCCTATGCAAAATTAGTGGGGAATGGGGTTAGGATTAACAAAAAATTAATTTTCATGTGTCTCACCTGAGCTTCAGTCTCTTCTGTATGAAAGGAGTCAGTGAAGGAGCCTTCTTGTAAACAGCAAACCCCCACACTTCATATTGGTGCAGAGTTGTATCACCCCAAGGGAAGGGGGTAGGACACCATCTTAGGTGGGAACATGCAGGAGAGAAGCACTATGTTCCCTACTGACAAGACCTTTCACAGCTCTGGGCTTGAGCCAAACCAGTAGTGTCACAATGCTGTTCCCATCCAAAACCCATGCTGAGGTACAGCGGAGTGAGCCGAGGAGCTGCGGGCCCATCACCAGGGCAGATATCTGAGCTGAGAGGAGCCCAAGGTCGGCTCTTGTGCAGGAGCCATGGCGGCTTGCAGCTCGCTCCATTGCTTTACACGAGCAATGATTGCTCCCTCTGGTAGAGACACTGGAGCATCCACAACAGAAAATAAGCACCATTATCCCCACCTTGCCAGTGTGGAAACCAGCTTGCCCAGAAACATCTTGTAGTTCAGCACCAGAAATATGGCAATTCAGGTCTCCCTTGTTTCCAAAGGAAAAAAGGTTTCTGTCCCTCGGTGTATTAGACTCCAGCTTTTGAACCTGTTGGCTAATTTTTAACAAAATTGGAAAACAAGTTTTGTTAAAACAGAGAGAGAGAGAGAGACACACACACACACAGAGGACCGGTCGCTTGAAGAATGTCCTCTTTCTCTGCTGTCACCCCGAGGCTTATAAATGCTAATTAAAGCCTGTGGTTTTAAAGGCAGAGTTATACTGAGCCAAGCACCAGTGTTAAACTGCAGAGAGCCACAATTTTTCCTAAAGCAGTATATCTCTCCCTTTTGGGGTAAACTCGGAGGAGCAGCACAAAAAAATCCCAACACAACCCCCAAAATTTCATCCCATTGAATCATCAAATGTCCGTACAGAGCTAGTAAGAAGGTAGAGCACCACTTCCCGAGAAAACATAAAAATGCACCGTACCTTTCCTGACTTGATGTTATTTGTTCACTTATTTATCGCCATTTCCCTGCACAGCTGATGGAAAGAGGTGGGTCTGCTTCCCCTGGCCTTTCTGAGCCGAGCAAGCAAATGTGACACTATTACCCCTTTGCATGGACTAGGGGCCACTGCGTGCATCTAATTTGATGGCTGGCCTCATTCGGACTTGCACCCAGGCCATGCTGCCACCCAGGTAGTTGTTGGCAGGGGCCAGGGGAGGCAGCTGTGGGAGCAGCACCTCTGCCACCCTGGCAGGGCGGCGTTTGGGCTGCCATTCTTGATCCCACCTCATCTCCCAGCTCAGCCCGTCCTGCAGCCGATCTGCCACGTTTGTGTCACCTACTAGCCCGTTCTCCTGGGGTTTGCTTGGCTTTGAGACTAACACTGAGAGCAAACCTCTGAGAACCCAAATCATTTTGTGTTTGAAGCAGCAAGCTCCCCACCTGGATTTCCGCTGGTGAGAAAACAGGGTTCCCTTAAGGATTTTTGCCTGTAGACAGACATTTACACCTGTAAAACCATTTTTTTCTCCTACTTGAGAGTATTTTCCTAGTGTTTGGGTTTTGTTTTGGTTTTCTTTTTTGCTGGCTGTAAGAACCTCTGGCTAATGCATGTAAACTGCTTTCGCCTTTCCATGCTGCATGTGCTGTATGGGTGGGGTTTTTAATGGTTTGTTTAAATTCTGTCAGCTCTGCCTGCTTCCCTCCTGATCCCCATCCTGCAGCCTTCAACCTGCAAAGCCTATTCAAAGGGGGCTGTGAGCTCTCAAACACCAGCTGGTTTCGAGCAGGCTTGTCGCCAAAGAGGAGCACCCTGTCAATATATCCCACATCTCCCTGGGGATCTGGAGGGAGTTGAAGGGGAGAGGCAGGGAGCAAGGGACAGAGCACACTGGCTGTCTCAGCATCGCTCTCCCTCAATGCCGGCTTAGTCTGAATTAAAAATCAGCATAAAAATATAACCCCGGGGCATGTTATGGCACCCCTGCACGGTGAGAGAGACCACCACTTGATATCAATGCGTGCTCCTGAGGACATGGCTGCAGCCAGGGCCTCTGCAACAAGTATTTAAGGGTTCCCTGAGCAAATGGACTCAATATCTTCTTGGGTTCATTCCCCAGGGGTCTTACTCCTTCATATCACCCAGGGATAGGACTGATGAACAACCCAGCACCCAGCTGAGCTGGTAGGACAAAAGTTTTCAAGCAAAGGATTGGAAATAATTAATCTTAGCAGGACAGTGAGAAAGACACCCCACTGCTGTGGGCAGGGCTGAAAGCCACCGCCCTGGGAAGGCAGAGGGGAGATAACGGTGGCTGCGAAGCCCTGCAGTCCTTACCTCTTAAGGACAGAGGGAGGAGGAGAGATGAAGGAAGAGAACGGGAAACCTGTTGGTGGGAAATAACTCCCTGCTGGGAGGAAAGGCTGCGTGTAGGAGATGGAGAGAGGCGGCAGGACAGACACAGGCTTTGGGAGGTGGCTGCCCGCAGCTCTGCCTGCAGTGGCTGTGAGCAGAGAGGGCTCTGCCGGCCCTTTCTTGGGGAGAGGACCTTCTTTAGCAGAGAACAGCAATGCTGCAAGCATACAAACAAGAAATGAAGACAATTAGTTAGTCAGTCGGTCTGGTACCGGTTTACCTTGCTGTAAAGACTGTTTTTTGGCACACCCACAGCATCTATGTGATCTTCACTTCCTTCAGACAGTGAAATGGAGGTGTTGGATGAAGCTGAAGCCCCCCAAGCGGTTTCCGCGTGGGGCCCCAGAAAAGGGTGTTGCAGCGATGCTGCACTGGGGCTTGGGCAGCTGGGAGGCCTGTGAGGCTAGGGCTGCAGGTGCTGGGGCTGGGGTCTCTGGCGTCATCTGAGCAGGACTGGGGGGACATGCAGAGCATAGCTGCTCTCAAACACTGAGTTGTGTGGGTGGCTGGGTGTGTGTTATGTCCCTTCAGCCCTGGGGATGCCAGTATGTCATCTCTGCTTGGGGTGGGGGCACAGCCTCTGTGTGTGTGTGCGTATAGGTATCTGCCACCTCTCCCCAGCCCTCTTCGGAGGAGGGAGGTGCATCTCTGTGTATGTGTGCATGTGCACACGTGAAGTTGTGCACATGTGTGCACATGTGTATGTGTGCATGCATGTGTGTGCATATACAGGGGGTGTGCATGTGGATGCATGCATATACAGGGGATACATGCATGTGTGGGGGTAGGCACATGTCTCTGCAAGTGTGTGTGCACATATCTGTGCCTGTGGAGATGGATGTGGACATGTGGGTGTGTGTTCGTGTGCCCATGTGTATGTGTATATATATATCTCTCTCTATGTGCGTATGTACCCAGGTGTCTGGCCGCAGCCCCCAGCCCCCGGTCGGGGGGCGCTCCGCCTGCCTGCGCACCTGTGTGTGTCTGTGCCGCACCTGCGTGTGCTCGCCCGGCTGCCTGTGCGAGCCTGCCCCGCCATCCGCCCGTGCCCGCGGGGCTGTGCGTGTCCCAGGCTGTGCGTGGCGGGGGGCGGCGCCGGCGCCGGCCCCGGCCCCGCTCC
>VYZW01018333.1:1443-134478 GCA_013401315.1 Balaeniceps rex | reverse complement strand
GGTGTCGAAGCTGCACCCCGGGGAGGGGGGGGACGTGGGGGAGCATTTCGGGGGGTGCAACCCCCTTCCCGGGGGACCGCAGCGTGGGGGGCGGGCGGTGCGGGGCCACCCCGGCCGGGCGCTGTCCGCGGCGGGCGGTGCTGAAAGAGCCGCGGGCGGAGGCCGACCCGGGCCTCGGTCCCCGGCCGCAGCGAGAGCCAACCCCAGAAAGGCTGACCTCCAGGCTTGGGTTATGTTTCCCTTAAGATAGCGGGGTTCCCCCCATCTGCACTCACCTTGTCACGCTCTTGCCCCCACAAAACCCCCCAGGGTCGGTCCTGGCGAGGGCTCCTGGCAGGATTCGTAAGCTGCCGCTTGCCCATTGGGTCTGCGAGTCTGCGGTCGCTGCAGCACTTTTATATCCTCTCTGACCAGGGAGGGAGGGACCGGGCCAAGCAGCTAAAGCCAGGTATGGCAGAAGTGAACAAAAATATAGGCAGTTACTTGAAATATTAGAATACCCAACCTTTAGACTGATAGTAGGGCGAAGGAATCGGAAATGTTCATGTGAGATGATTGATATTACTGAGCATCCGTGAGATGATCCAAATGACGGGGATGCTAGAATCACTGCTACAGCCTGTTCAGGCAAGACAAGAGGGAGGGAGGGAGAGAGGGATGGAGGAAGGGCAGTCTCTGTCAAAGCAGTCTGACATGCCATAAATACTGACGGTTCAGGTAAAGCTTAAAATGCCTGGAGATCCCTGTGCAAACAGTGACTTCCCTGGGGTGGGAGGAGTCCTGTGAGGGTGAAGTGTCCACTGCAGACCACCAAAAAAAATGGGAGTAGAAAGGTCGGCTCCTCTAATATCCCTTCTTGGAGTGCAGAGAGAGGAACCATCCTTGATGTCTGATAGGAGATTTGACGCTGGGGAGCAGATGCTGAAGGTCTTGTGCTACAGTTGGAGAAGCATGCTTGGGGTTTCTAAAAGCTGTACATAAGTTTCTAAGTGCAAAAATTATTGCAATCAGCTTGGGGTATTTCTGCGTCAGACCTTGTTTTTGTAGATTGCAATGAGTTGGGCAGAAGGCTAGAAAATGATGGTTTTCTAGATGCAAATGATCACATTGTTATTCCATTTCATAAGTGCCAGCAAAATGTAGTCCTGGGCACCAATATACCTGAAACTTCCAAAAAATCTTATTCCCTAAGCTAAAAACAATTGCGAACAACAAGGAACAAGAGGAACTATTTACAAATAAAAACAATAATTAAATGAAATTACAGGTACTTGGTTGATAGAAACAACTATCGATAAAACAGATTTCTGTAATCCACATTATTTAGTCCTAGGTGATATTTTGATTAAGAAAAGTAATACTAAAAATATCAACGTGGCCCATATTCAGTGGACTAAAAACCAGTAACAAGATATAATTTAGAAAATAAGGATCAGTGAGATATTGGTATGCAGTGGGTGTTTTTAGCAGACTCCTGATGAGATTTTTTTTTTTTGCTCAGTACTGTTCAGTATCTTTATCAATGACCTGGAAGAAAATAC
Organism: Balaeniceps rex; assembly: GCA_013401315.1. Classification (NCBI taxonomy): domain Eukaryota; kingdom Metazoa; phylum Chordata; class Aves; order Pelecaniformes; family Balaenicipitidae; genus Balaeniceps; species Balaeniceps rex. Next base: position 132,937 of record VYZW01018333.1, on the reverse strand, counting down.
ATAATCCCTGCCGTTAAAAGTGCCAATGACCCCAAAGTGGGTAGAATAGCAATTAATGATGGCAACAAGTCACTTGTGCTGCCTGACTCGGGTTGTTTGATAAAAAGGGCTTGTTCAAACAGCGAAGTCAAATGCAAAGTCATATGTCCAGCAAGGAGGAACACACATCAAATATAAACAACAGGCAAATTTCTTCTGCCAAAGAGAGACTGTGTCAAGGACTGAGGAGTGATTGTATGTAGCCCGCTGAATACAAACTCTGTGTGACACTGTAAATAAAGCAGCAAATGAAATCTTTGTAGATATAAGCAGGGGAATATCAAGCAGAAGAAGAAAGGTTGTATTGTTTTCATGTACATGCGTTAGCAAAGCCCTTCTTGGATGAACAGTAACAAAAATTACTTTAGCTCCGGAAACAAGGCTTTGTGGCAAGAGTCTAGAGAGGCTCAGTCTAGATCCATCCTTAAAGATGTTAAGAAGCAACTTGATCATGGCCTTTAAGCACCTGCTTGGTGGAGGCATAGGTGAAATGTGATGGAAGGGGGCTCCTTTATTCAGCAGAATAAGGACTGCTGAGATGCCAGGAGCAGGCTTGGATACCACACAACTTCAAACTAGAAATATGGTGTGTGGTTTCAAGTGAAGGTAATCAAGTAGTAGGAAAAAGTACTTGGGTACCTGCTGGATTCTCCATCACCTGAAGGCTGTAAATCAAGACTTGGACATCTTTCAGGAAGACATGTTTTAGCTCAAAGAGGATGGCTTGATGTGGAATTTTTCTATGCATGTGTCCTGTAGAGATCCTGCAATATAAGTCTTGAGATACCTGATAGGGACAAATGAGTCTTCCATAAGGAAAGGAAACAGAATTTAGCTTGTAAATCTCTGTTCATTTTTGTTTAAGGAACACTTCCGCCCAAGTCTAAAAGAATGATCATGTGAAGCCATGGGAATCTCAACCAAAATCTGTGTTATTCATTTAGCTCTGTGCTATACGAGTCCAACCAAAACAGTACTCCATCCTGTAAATGTTGCATTTCAAACAGCTGAATTTGTGCAAAAATATTGTCTTTATCTTTCAGACAAATATTTGGGCTTTGTGAGCCTGATAGGATTTTTTGCTTAACATAGAGTGATACAATTTATCTATTTAGCACATGGCACTAATTAAGCCAAAAGGAAGTATAAGATTTGCACTGGTATGCCACTGTAGACATACCATTGTACGCCAACCATAACTTTTCTCAGTCTGGATCTTACCATTCAGGCCAAAAGCCAACCTTTTCCTGTAGGATTTTTGCCTGAATAGGAGATTCGTTAATTTTTTGGAAGTCTCTTCTAGTGGGGGAAAGCTTCCAAGTGGGTTATTTTTTCCACCAGTCATGTGAATTTAAGACTCAGTATCATCATTATCCTTGGGTTTCCAGAAAGCTGGGATTCTTGTTACAACCTCAGACCTGCAACTGCAGTTCACCACTGACCCTTGCATCTGTGTGGAGCTGAACTTACTGCAACAGGGCTCCCTCTGTCCTCTGCTAGTTACAAGGCTGGGTCACTAGGGCTCACCAAATGAGGTTGATTCATGTCTGTGTATATAAAATGAATACCATACATATAAATTAATGATTAACATAAGATATATAACATATAATAAAAAAGTAGGTGAGATATGGTGCTGTACATCCATACCAAGGGGTTGAGACAAACACCCACATAGCCCTGAAAACACTCTGAGTTATTTGTGGTATCAGATGTGCTTTGCGATATGCGTATATTCTGAGTCACAAATTTGAGTTGTATTTTCTAGCTTTATGTGGCTATGAGAAACAGTTTAGGATGCTAATGTCAGGGGGAAGAAAGGTGGGAGGAGAGAAGAGGGCAGAGGTTGTTTTTAAAACTTGACATGAACATTGGTGGCCTTTAGCCTGAAATGAAAATCCATTTCTATCCTGAAGAGGCACAGAGAAGAAAAAGCAGATCCCATGCAAAAAGTCTTAATAATTGGAGAAAAGTAAGATTCAGAACAAAGTCCTGTGTTAAAGCCCCATGAAAACCCCACCACTGTTCAGTGCCAGGGAGCCCAGCTGTTTACCTCAGCCAGCACTGCCGGCAGACACCCAAACTCAAACCAACTTACTTTAATTTCCCACTGACACCTGGGGAAACACTGAGCACAGGGTAGATGCTTAACCCTCCCTCCCTGCAGCTGGCTCAGGAGGGGAATGTCCAAGATGTCCCGGCGCTGGCTTCAGCATCTCAGTGCTGAACTGCTGGGGACACGCGGCACGGAGCAGCACGGCACTGCCAGCCACAGGATTTGCTGCCAAAAGGACATGTCCCTCCATCTTGGCCTCGCTGCAATTCGCTTACAGCTTCCTTCCCATGCAAGCGATGCCACCCAAAGGACGAAAGCCAACGAACCAATGTCAAAAGCAAAATCTAATCTGTGCAGCCCTGCTAACACAACGAAGCCTGTGCTGGTGCTCTTCCAGCTGATGAGCTTGTGCTTGCTTTGACAATTAAATCATTTCCCCACCTTGTCCCAGCTCAGGGAACCCCAACACAACAGTGTCCTCCTCCTGCCTGCGTTTCAGAGCATGAAAACCAAAGGGCAAACCTGCAGAGCAAGGTAGAAAGTGTATTTTTCAATCAAAAAAACATGGTTCACTTTGAAGGTGGTCTTGGGTAAAATACTGGGATCAAAGGCATCACTGTGCAAGGTCAGAGGCTCCAGGTTTTGCATGGCTCTCTCTCCTGGTGTTTCAGGATTGAAGATGGAGCCAACAAACTGCCAGAGTTGGAGGCAAAAGATTCTCATGAGTTTCTTCGCAGCTCTGCGGGGGAAAGGGCTTGTCCTGTCCCGTGGATATGTGAGAATCAGAGAGTTGTTCTGATGATTTCTGCAAACTGAAACATGAGTGGTTTGGTGGAGGGAGATGGTATCAGGTCGATCAAGATGCAGTGTTTTGATATTGATTTTTTTTTTCTATTCTCCTTTTATTCAATTTTCTTAAATTGTAGAAGAAAAGGCCTCTCTGTAAATGCCCACATTCCCCATTTTGGCACATTAGACATTTTTTTTTGCCTTTTTAAAGTTCTGAAATTCCTCCCAACCCATCCTTTCACATGAAAACTTCTGGCTTCAAGGAGACAGCCTTGCTCATCAAATGCGGTTTTATTTCTGCCCAGCTCTAAAAGCAGCCTGACACAGCTTCATCTCCGGGGCTTGGGTCACCTATCAAACCGAACCCTTTTTGACATGTCTGCGTCCCCCTTTCCACCTCTGCTCATCAGCCTTTGATTAGCAGAACTTTATTGGGGATCTCCCAGCCCTTGCAGAGGAAGGTTTCAAACCGTCCTTCCCCTCTCCTGGCTGCATGGTGCCCATGAGGTCCAGTGACGTGGAGGCTGGGGGCAGTGGGGATGCTCAGAGCTGGGCTCAGAGCCAGCAGTTTGTGTGACCCCCAAGGAAAGGGTTGGGATGTTGTTATTTCACTCCACAAGAGGCACTTGGCTTTTTTTACAACTATTTTTTTTTTTTGGCACTATCAAGTGTTTGATAGCAAATAGGCGATTTTAATCAAACCTGTAGTGTCTCAGATGTGGCCTTCTCATAGGGAGTCTCGGTACCTTAGATGGTTTAAACCTGTTTGGCCATCGAGTTTCCCACCCACTTCATTTCAAACAGTGCCACGACCTGGACTTGCACAGAAAAACATAGCTCGTAGATAGGGTGAATCTTGAAATTCAGCAAATCTCCACTATTTTTCCATTCCCTGCCCTTTTTGTTTAATTAGAATTACATTTTCCCTATATCCTACATGCATCTGTTACTGAAGAGAGTTTATATCCCAACCAACAGCTGGGTAAAAAAACATTTCTGATGGAAAACAATGAAAGAGGACTCTGCCATCAGAAGTAAAACTCTCTGTTGCACAGCTTCTTAAGAAAATTTGAGCAATTAAAAATCCCAGCAGGCTGCTCTTTGATTATTCAATGCAGCCCTTCTAGAGGAGTAGCACTGAGGTCTGCTGCGTCACATAAATAGGTTTTTGAGATAAGGGGATGGAATTTTGTAAGTAAAGAGGGAGGAAGAGGCAGGAGCTGAGGCTTTTGTTTATGGTGTGGTTTTTTAATATCTTGAATCTCAAGAATCCCTTTTTCTTATTTTGTTGAGATGACTGAACTGCAGAGCAGTTTAATGAGAGCATCTCTGCCTGGGATGGCGCTGGGAGAAATGCATGAGCAGAAAGCTCACCCTTTCCCCTTTTGCTTAAATGCGAATATATCTGCAAATGACCAGAAGCAAAATTCTGCCTGTCCACCCCCACTTCCCCCCCCATCTAGCAAAAGCTTGTCAGGAGTTCTAGAGAGGCTTCACCTCTGCCATCTGTAACATGAGTAAGAAGTCAAGGCCTCTGCAAGGCTGCCTCGTGTTTCCATTTCATCTCCGGGCTGAAATCTGAATGCGTAATTAGCTGGAGCAATCGATGGAGCAAGAGGTGGGTAATGGGACTCTGGGAGGACGTGACAGACAGGGAGGGCCCAATTCAGCCCCGGCTTTGCTCCGCGCGGCATTGGCAGGGCTTGGGGAGCACAGGCAGCGCAGGCAGAGCAGCAGCGAGAAGGATCCGACCCGGGGCAGAGCCAGGACAGACGTCACTTGTAACACCCAGGGTGATTTATTGGACATGGGGAATTGCAGCATCTGTGCTCACCTCTCAGCAGCTTTTTAAGTTAATTCTGGCCAGGCTCTGCGATGCCATAGAGGTGCTTCCACTGACACCCAAGCAGCTGAAATCACAGCAAACAGCCGAAGTCTTTAATAGGTAGAAGGGGTCTGGCAGGGCAAGACATGCCCAGCCCCGCCAAGTGCTCCCAGCTCAAAGTGGTGGCAGACGGTGAAACCGGTCAGCCCAGCCTTGTGCCATGGGGGGTGAGTCACCTACACGCCTCCACTCCCAGCACTTGCCCAAAACATGCCAAAACTGCAGTGTCTGAGGTGCTGTGCCAGGAGGACAGAGCAGCACCGGCAGGACCACAGCACCCATGGCTCTTTCGGGTGCCATTATATACTGGTTAATGTCACATTCCCATCACCACACCCCATACAGACTCTTTTTTTCATGGCCTTCACTGCCGGCTTCCTGCATCTCAAGCATCTCATCTCTTCTTTATGACCCACAGAGAGGAGGAGTTTTCCCAAGCACCAGATTAAACTCCATCAATAACTACTCAGGGATTCTTTTAAAATATTTATAAGCTCTTAAATATTTAGCAGTATTTATTACGGTCTATGAGACATTACATTGTCTCTATGACAATGCCACCTCCCAAAATGTGCCACGTACCTTCTCTTACTTCCACTGACTATAAACAAACCCAGCAGTGAGAAATCCAGTCCTACAACCTCATTCAAGAAAGAAACAGGGGCTCCGCTTCTGTTTAAAAACCGTTTGTGCTCACTAAGATGCTCACACCTCCTGCATCGTCTTCTCTGATACTTTTTAATAGCAGCCTGTGTGATGCCAAGGGTATCAACTAGCTGAACGCTAAACCCCAGCAGTGGCAGCCCATGTCTCTCGTGCAACCTTGGGCAAGTCACTTAATCTCTCCCAACTGGTGCAAAGCGGGGGCGACTCACATCTTGGCTTTCCCTGCCAGGCTGCTGTGCATTTGTGTCGGGTACCGCAGCAATGGGGGACACAGGTAGGAGTGGCTCGTGATCAGGCTGATCTTTGTGCATCTGAGCAGCAGCTGGCCCAAAATAGACATCCTCACCGCTCCATGCTCTGTCTTCCAAAATCCTTTCTGGCAGCAAGGCAGGGGAACTGCGAAGGGTCCTGTGAGCTGAGGAAGGAGGTGCAGAGATGTATCGGAGACAGGTTTGAGCCCGTGTCCCACCACTTGCAGCCGGGGGGCAAGGGGCAAGCAGAAATAGTCCGGCTGCGTTGAATGTGCAGCACAGGTAACACTAGCTCTAGCCTTAACCCTAACCCTAACTTTAACCCTAGGCCTAGCCCTAGCCCCAACCTAGGACCAGGGATGTGGAAGAGCCCAAAGCACCTATAGAAAGACCTGACAACCTCTAAGACAGAAAAATCAGCCTAAGATGGAGATAAAGCTAGGGCATCTCTGGACTTTGAGACGAGTGTGTCCACTCTGGCTTTTATAGCCCCTGAATGCAAGTGCTCCCATGGTGCCACTGGTGCCCAGCCAAGCAGGGCTGGGTTTTCAGGGTGCCCTGCATGGAGAAAGCTGGGAAAAGTCTGCAGTGCCCATCACAGCTCTGAAAACAAACCAGGGCCAGGGCACAGTTCTTGTCCCCAGAAAGTAGTATTGCTTACATGTGTTGATGGTATGTAGTTACGCCTGGCGAAGACAACCTAATTAGGGAGCTCATTTTATTTCTCTCCCTTTCCAGCATCAACTAGTTTCCTTTGGTAAGCTTGAGCTGCTGGATGTAGCTTGGTCATGCCAGCAGAAAACTGCTAAATCCATATTTTGGGAACAGAAAAACCTTGAGTCTTTGGAAATATGCATTTTCAGGAGTCACTATAGGGCTTGCCCCAGGAGGAGATGAACTGGGATACGTCTGTTTTAGAGCTGGAGTAGAAGGAGGCAAACACAGAGGAGGTCCCCACGGGATGAGTGGAGAGCCCATCTCTCAGGCAGGCAAGGAAGGACTTGCTCAGCCCCTGCTCCACAAAGGTTTCTACTTTCATCGAAAATCCAACAGCCCCTAATTGAGCTTAAGCCTTCCCTAAGGAGATCCCATTTCACTAGGGATTATTGGCAAGGGAAGTAAGAAAATCCAGTTTTCCCAGCGAGACCTCACAAACTGGGTTGGGGATGCTGAAAGGCATAGCTTTGCTTCTGGCACCTTTGCTTTGTGCAAAGACATTGTCGATGCTTCTTTCAGGGTAAAGGGGGTCTTGGGAATAGGTCTGCAAAGAGAGAGGGTTTTGCTGAGCCACGCAGCCAGGTGAGACACAGCAGCGGTAATGGGAACGTGACATCCCTTTGGTGTTGCCACAAGGCCAAAGTTCTCCCCCGGCTGCCTTCGCCACCCCATGCTGTCACCAGCATCCCCCCGGCCTTTCTGCACCTCCGTAGATGGGACATTTTCTGCCTGCACAGTCCCGCTTCAGCCAACACAGATCCCTGCCAGGGTCAGCATCTTCACATGCTTTGCCAACAAAGACAAGCCATGGGTCAGAGTCACGGCATGGGGGTCAGCCCCATGTAGAGGCAACACAAGACTAGCAAAGAGCCGCCAGGCAAATGATCCCCATCTCTGCTGTGAGGGGATTTGTGCACCGTAAATCCTCCGCTCCTGGTAGGGTTGTGATCCTGCTGCACGTCAGCCCAAAGGATCAGCACTGCACGCACCAGGGTGTACAAAGCACTGCCTTTGATGTGCTACAACGGCTTGGAAATGAAAACAAACAGAGCGCTTGCATGGTGAAATTAGGGCAGTGGAAAACAAGCATGGAAATCTGTTGGGGTTTCCCCCCCCCCCCCATTTTTTAAAAAAAAAGGCACTGGGTGACACCGATTTCCCAGCCTGTGGCTGGCTGAGATGGTGACTGGGACCTCTCCAGGGACGAACATTGAGGTGCCTGTCCTACTTCGGCCGTGCCACCTGCATCCTGGTGGAAGCAAAATAAGACCGCGGCAGGGTAATGAAAATATTTACCAGGTGCCTTTTGCTGCTACCTTTGTCCTGTTTGACTATATCTGTGGGCCCAGGACAATAAAAATAATTTCAAAACAGAGCAGTCAGGACTATATGGAACACCCTCCCCTTTGCTTGCCAAACAGTTTATTTTTGCTCCTGATATTTAGACTCTAATCGAAGCCAAGATACAGCCACAAAATACCAGCTCTGGGCCAGATTCATGCCGCAAATTTATGTCACTTTACCACGGGCGGTGCATATACATCGCTTTACACCAGCTGGAGAGCTGTTAGCCTCAAAAACCTTATGAGAGAGATAGATTTCAGCTGAAATCACTCCGACCACTTTCTGCCCGGTTCAGCTTCAGTGATGTTTGCTCCCCTGGTTTGTGCTTAAATAAATCCCGGTGCTCTGAGGGCCATTTTACACCGAGCACTGGCAAATGCACATTTTGGCACATTTCTCTCTAAAAAAATGAAGAAAATACTACACTGGAAGAGGAAAACTCACTCCCCTCCACCATGTACCACATTACAGTGTGCACAGCTGACTTACCGGGTGGCCGGCTAATGCACCAGCCAGGGAAAGTTATATGACCTCTCACTTTTCACTGCAATACCATTTGTACAGACACTTTTCTTAACTAGAGATGCTTAATCCTCCTCTGAGGGCTTCTAAGCAAGGTGTTTCAGTGCTGTCCTGTGGCAGGGAGCTCAAAAAATGTCCTTCTTTATGTGAAGTCATCTTCTTCATCCATTTTTATCTGCTAAGAGTTGCTTTTACCAGGTTAGATGCTTCCCCTCACCGTGACAGCCCCAAGACCTCTAAGATGCCCAGGCAGCAGCTCTGGGTGTCAAATACCAGGTGGAGAGTGGTCCACCTTGGCAGGACTCAGCTGCCCATCCTTCAGGTGAGACCCAGAAAGGTGCTGAGCACATTCCTCCTCTCCCTGTGATACCAGGATGGAGATCTCTGGGCAATAAATTGTATCGCTTCTCCTTAGAATTGGTGAGAGTGACAGGATTGTGTGCCTGACAGAAAAGTAGGTCCAATCCCTACCTGGAGGAGCTGGTGGCAGCTTCAACTCAAGAAGCAGCTCCCCCTATTTGTCCTCATGTTGCTCACCTGATGGGCATTGCCTGCTCCCATCTTCTCCACCACAGCAGGGTGGGATGCTCCAGGGGGGGAAAAGCGCTTTGGCTTGGATTGCTTTGCCAGGCTCTTCCACAGATGCTTCTTCTCAAGCTCTGGGACCTGAAGGGTTTCTTCCTGGGCTCCTGTGTGCCTTTTCACATGCACCACCCATTGCAACACTCCAGTTCTGAAAAGAGAGGGATAAATAGGATGCCTTCAATTTAAATTTCAATTATATCAAATAGGCTGTTCCTCTACGGCCCAGGTCACCTGGGAGTGGCCAGGTCCCCTGCCCAGGCCCTGTCTTGTTGGGTCTACAGCAAATGCTCTGTTATTTCTAGGTCAGCTCACTGTGACTCAGTCTTCAACCTTCTTTTTTGTGGTTTGTTTTAAACATCTAATTTCACTTTTCTGCCATGAAGCCATGAGTGGTCAACAGATGGTGATAACATGAGTCTCATTAGTCATCACTTGGGCGGCTCTTGGAGCTGGACGCTGGTGGGGTGCCTGGGTGGGCCGGGAGGTGGGAGGGTCAGGTGCTGCAGCATCATTTCTCTGGGGTCTTTCATAGCCTCCGCTTCTACCACAAGTTTCCATGTATTTGGTGGCCAATGCTTTTTTGTGCCTGTGAAAAGCCGTTAAAACAAATGTGCAGCAACAACTGAAGGCATTTAGCATGGAAGTCCCTTCCAAATTTCTTACTTCTACAATGCCTGGGTGCAGCTATGGACTAACGGGGTGATAGAAAAAAGTGTAACAGAGCAATCAGTTTGGGGATGAAAATCATTAAACGTAAGGGGGTTTAATGGGATATTTCTACCAACCAAAAGTCTCCTGTGAACCTGACTGAGATCCTCTAAGGGACACTGAGCTCAAGGCAGAACAGGCTGTTTGGGTCAATGGAACACACTGGGATCTCCCTAGGCTTGCCTTGGGAAGGGTCAATCCCATGATGAGGAACCACACTCTGCCCCCGCCTCCTGCTTCGCAAAAGAGAAACTTGTCTTGAAGAGCGGTCAGGGCTTGTTCTTCTAGTAGAAAAGTTGTTTTGTCCCTCTGGGAAGTCTAAGAAATGGAGGTTCCAATGGTTTCCCCAGCTCCAGCCAAGGTGCGGCTGTAGGCTATGGGTGGGTGAAAATGCTGGTTGGGGCAGAGAAAGTGGCCCTGGGGCAGCTGGGAGAGAAGAGCTGGGCTCTGAGATGAGTATATCTGTGATGAATACATCCCTGATTTGGTATTCAGAGTTATGTGTATATATATTTTTTTTAATATATATACACACACACCACTCAATTAGACTGAGAATAACTGCTGGCTCCTTGCCCGAGTTGGGCTCGGGGTAGGAAGTAACATTTAGGTCCTGCAAGTGCAGCTAGCTCGAGAATAAAACAAAGTGTGCTGGCTTATCTGGGTCACTCTTTCCTGCAGGAGAAGGTATTTTAGACAGCAGGAAAGTGCCTGCCTTGCCCTCGGCACCTCATGGCCACGTCCTGCCTCTCATCCAAGGATGTTGGAGGCCAAATTGCTTGAAATGAAAATGAGACACCTGGGAAATAGTTTTGCCTTCTCCATCACTCATGGCTGGGCATTTTCCTCAGCCCTGGCTCTCGGGAAAGAGCGATTAAGACTGTGCAAAACTTTCTTGCCTCCCTGCTACCTCATGTATGTTTTCGGAGGGCTGGCACAGAGTGTGAGTGGGCTGCAGCTTCAATCCCCCACAGGGAGAGGGGTGTAAATCAGAGCTGGCCGGTGGCATTCCTCTGTAGAAAAAAAAATAAAAGGAAAAAGGAAGTCTTAGGGTGCAGATAAACCAGGTACAAAGGCAAAGCAAATACAATTTGAAATTACACCTTGAAAAATTGCACACGAGGAATATTTGATTTCATTAACATCAATTTAGGTGATGGAGCAGTGCCAGAGGAGCCAAAATGTTGCAATTAAATATACTCAGTGAGAACTGCCAAAAAGAAACATCTCTTAAACAAGCACTACTGGGGAAGCAGGATGCTATTTTTTCATTCAATCTGGACAAAATCATCACTTATCATTTTTGTAGCCCTGGGCTGTATCCTCTGATTGGTCTTTCCCCACCATCATCTCGCAGAAAAGCAGCAGAGCCAGGAATATTTGAAGTACATTTGCAGAGGAGGTGAGCAAAGCCAGGCTGGGGCAGCGGGGAGGTGTCACCACTGCTTGGGAAGGGTCCAAGTGTCACCCCTGTCCCTTCCTTTCCCAACATAGCAAGGCTAAGGTCAACCACCAGCCGCTGCAGAGGGGCTGTGCATGGAGCTGGGGAGCCGCAGCCGAAAGCTCTCCACCGCACAAGCATGCTGCCAGTGGGCTAATGCACATCTTGGCAGGGTCCATCGCTGGTAGTTTATTTGTGTCAACAATGTTTAAAAGCCATGCAAGCTGTCTGGAGCATTAAGGACAATTTACACCAGAAAAGAAATGAGCTTTTCTCTTTCAACCCAACGTCCTTGCATCGGTGTTGCAGGCTATAAAGTGCTCATAGAAAAAGAAAATACTGGAGGGTGTTTTCTGGGGTCCAGTGCGGTCTCTGGACATCACAGGTATTCAACAGGCAAGAAATAAGCTGGGAAAGGGCTGAGAAGCCATGACAGAAGGCTGAGCCCAGCGACAATGAACGGGCCAGAAACCCAACAAACCAACAGAGAAGTGGGACTGAGACTCCCGAGACCAATGGCTTTTCAGACCAAAATCTACTCTTTCCCAGCCAAAAATCTTTGCACAAGCAGGGAGGGAAGGTTGGGAGCTACGCAGGCAGCTGATCGTAAGGAATACAGACAAGAAGATGAATGCAAAGCTACTGCAGTGTCTTTGATGTTAGCCATGTCTGCCAGGAGACCACAAACCTGGTCTCCACAAGCAGCATATTTTGCATGAAAGACACAACAAATTTTATTAAAAAAAGGCATTTTCTGAGAGCATGGACTTGGGGGTTTGTAGGAAGCACCACAACATCAGAGCTGCCACAGTGGTTCAAAGCAATGACCCACTGAACCCAGCATCCAGTTTCCAGAAACCCAAAAGAATGACCAGTGATATGCTTGGGTGTGGGGCCTCTCAGCTTAGCCTCATGCTGTGCACAGTCCCACTTTCTCTGGGTCGGAAGACCCAAGGGTGGTAGAATGCCCAAATGCAGAAGGAGACCCAAAGGCAGAAGGAGAGCCAAGGACAGCAGGAGACTCACCCTCTTTGTCCTTTCCATGCCAGCCATGACCTCCATCCCATCTCCCCACCCTTGCTGCCCAACTCCTAGTTGCTCATCGTGTGGAGTCATGTCACTGATCACCCATTGTTTCAAGATGCTGAGACCCACACCTCCTCCCGCACATGCCAGGAGCCCACACTGTGGCAGGAGGCACCACGACCTCAGCTCGGGGGATGGTGAACCACCTACAGCCCCAGCGTCTCTTAGAAGAGCTAAAGCAGTTTTGTCTTGCCTTGTACAGAGGATGAGACTCAAGTCTCGATGAGCTAACACATTTGGACAGGCTTGGCTATGGCTGCCTGTTGCCCTCTTCATTTAGCCACTGAAGAGTAATTCAGCCTGAGAAAATTCAATCTGTAAAAAAAATAATGAAGCTTTAAATGCAGCATTGTGATTGCAGCATGAATGCATCTAGACGCCGCAAGCTAATGCTGCAATCTCGTGGTACCCTGAAGTCACAGTGCCACCTGCCCCAAGTCCTCTGCCACTGCTGCGGTGCCGGCCCTGCTAGTGGCACGGCTCCTCTTCAAATGGGATTTGAGACATCCTTTAAGAAAACACAATCTTTTTAAAGGCTTTTTCTTTGAAGTGGATGGCTGTGAAGGTCTGGCTTAGCTGATGGTTACGTGAAGAAGCAGGCCAGCAGAGCTGTGAACGAGTGGGCAGAGCCATCCGATTGTCACAGCCCTGCAAGCGAACAGATGTCCTCTGCCCCAAAACCAAGTGAGAACGGACCAGTTTGCAACTTGGAGACACACTCTGCCAGTCGTAGGCAAGGCAGAACCAGAAGGCAAGTCTTCCCATTCTCAGCTCAGCCCTCCGTTTGCTACATCGTACTGCTGCTTCGTAGCCCACATGTTGGCCCGCAGTTACCTTGCGGAGATTTATTTGCAGAGGTTTACTAGTAAATAAATATTTTTTTTCCATGCATATTTATATTCTGTTTGGTATTTATGAGGTAGAAAACAAGCTTTTGAAAGTGCAGATCTCAACTTAGAGAGAGAGAGAGAGAGAGATTGGAGAGCAGCATCATTTTTACAGGTTTCTCTAAATAATACTGTGCAGGTTAAAAAAAAAAAATGAACAATTTTGATGGCAACACAGAGAGGAGCAACATCCATCCCCTCCCAGCAGCACACCCCTCCATGAGTGCTGTGAGGCTAGCAGCACATCAGCATCCCATAGGTTCTATCCTGCTGAAGCTATCGGCCTTGCTGTAGAAACAGACAAATACTTTTTCTGCGTGCAGTCACAAGAATTATATGGGTTTGCTTGGGTTTCCAATCCTTCGCATGCATTCTTAGGAGACGAGCAGTTTTCTGCAGGAAAAGTTGTTTTATTAAGGCAGGTGGTGGCAGAGGCTCGGCGTGAGCTCCTGAGAGCTGGAGCTGAGATGACATGCCACCAGCACGGGTCACGTCCCCTGAAGATGCAGGCTCAGTTCCACTCTGCTTAACTACAGACCTCAAGAAATTGAGAGCCAGGCAAAATCATGGGCTTTTGCTATGAAAAACTCAAGGCAAATTAATACCATCAGCCGTCTTTGTGAACATGAAGCAGAGGTTACAGGCAAGGAGTTCATCTCTTCTTAAGAGTGAACTTTATAAAGGTGCCGTACATGAAGGGGGAGGCATGGAAATGAACAGATCAGTGTTTTAATCTTCTTTTGGCAAAGAAAATCAAGTCAGGGTGAAGCAGGGAATAACAAGAGGATGTTTTAATTTAAAACTCAATGGCATTTTTTTGTTTGGGAATGTCTTTTTTTTAATTTGCATTTTATATTGCATAACGAAGTAAAGGTAGAGATGGGTCTGTTGATCTCTGCTCCTCAGCGCACCCAAAGCCCCAGATTTCCTGCCCAGCAGCATGCATCAGGGGGGCTCCGCTTTGGCTTTTCCAAAAATCAGCGCTCAGGTTTTGTCCCTGTGTGGTGGCAACCAGCTCCAAGCATTTCAGTTGTCTTCTTGTGTGTGCTTCCAAGGTGGTCAGGATAGCCTTCCTCTGCTTCTAGCCTCATCCAAAAACATTTCTTTGCTCCTTTTAATTCCTCTTCCAACATCATGGCTCAGTTCTTTTTTTTTTGCTATAAAAGTCTCTTGATGCTGTTTTCTGTAACTTATACCCTATGCAGTCTTTTTTTTTTTCAATCTAGAAGAGGTCCCAGGACATGGTTTGTGTGAAAGATGCCAGAAAGAGCAAAATCAGGAAAAAAAAAAAAGGCTTTTTCTTTTCTCTCCCTCTTGAAGGCACTAATGGGAAAGCCAGTAGCATTGATAAAGGCAAGCACAGAGCATTGGAGATGGAGAAGTGCTGCTCCTGGTTCCTCTTTTTAAAACACAGAATGGAGAAAAAAGAGGATTTTTTTTTGCACATTTGGCTTTCTGGGCAAGTGGTTACAGAGGGGTGTCATGGCGGGCTGCCAAGGGAATCCCACCACTCATAGAGTTTTGTGCTTTAATTTATGATGCTGGTTCAAGCTTAAACCCCCTTGCCCATGCAAAAAAATGCCCCAAGAATATTGTATTTTTCTGTGTGTGCCCCTCCATAGGGTGCTTTGCCAGGTACCACTTGGAGCACAGATAGCTATAGTCATGCACAGGGCTCGGTTTGGTCCCCTCGCTGCCCTGGTTAAACCCACTGGTGGATGGAGATGCTCCCACACAGTTCCCAATAGATGAATAACCATCAAAGATAAAAAAAATATACTTCAAACCAAACTCCTGGTGTTAACCCCTTCGAGCTCAGGATTTTGAGGGCAGGGAGGGAAACTTTCATTACATCTAATTCAGGCAATTGAATTTTACTCCCTGCACCGATCGAATGATTTAAGCCCATTTTTCTCTCTCTGGGGGCTGGCATGCCCTGAGCACAAGGGCTGGGAAGGAAGCCAGGCAAAGGATTTCGGGTGAATCTGAGGAAGAGGTTTTATTGAGGCTGGCAAATCTCCCACAGGCTGTCACGGGAGCCTTGGGCTGCTTAAACGCCCTCGGGGGTGGGGGGGGAAGTCCATGGCAATTATAGTTCCTTAATTGACTTTTAACTGATCCAATAGCTGAACAATATTCCCTAGTAGAAATTTCAAAATTTGGAGGAAAAAAATAATTTTGCCCAAGCGGTTCTTCAGTGACATCCCTACCTCCTTGCCCTGCCCAGCCCCCTTGCCTCCCTTCACATATGAGTGCTCCTCATCCATCTCAAGCCATTGCAAGGGAGCTCTAAAACAATTTTAAAGCCGAATTTTTGCCCTGAAGCGGAGCAGGTGCAAGGGCACAAGAGCTGAAGAGATGCACCACAGGAGAACCGTCCTTTCCTAAACAGCACAACCCCATCCACACCATCCAGGGAGGATCATTTGACCAGGAAACGTGCAGAAAAAATGTACCCATCGACGTAGCCATGGAAAAGCCCCTTTCCCCACATCTGGACCTGCCAAGATGTGCTCTCACCCGCCTGTTGTGCCGAGCTGTGGCCCAGGGCTCAGCTGCCACTGCCACGTGCTCGAGCCCAACCAGCATTACCCTCATGGCGTCAGCGGGCATGAACAAGCCCATGGCTAATTTTCAACCAGGAGCAGGACAATGAGGTGTTTCTGTTGCCACTAGAAGCCCAGGATCCCCAGTTCAGCGCAGCAGCTCCAGAAGATGCAGCAGGATCCCCCATCTGCTCCTGTTCCTCTTTGCGTCCATCACAACTGTGCTTGCATCTGGCAAACACTGACTGTTCTCCTTCCCCTCTTTTTTCCTATTTCTCTTTGGGAAAGTTTCTTTTGGAGGGGAAATGGGAATGTGGCTGCCTTGGCAAAGATGGATTTGTAGAGTGGGTCCCCTGCCCCAACAGCCAATGCCATGTTAAGCGGCTGGGACAGGGAAACATCTCCCCAGATAGCAGGAGTTAGCTTTGCTGCTTATTTCCAAGGAATAATGCAGCTGTACCACTGAGGGAAGCAGAAGCCATCCTACGCAGGCTGGAGAGCTTTGCACCAGCTTTAGTGGGTACCAGCTGGGGCTGGGTGCAGGTGGCAGGGGGGAGGAAGGCTCCCTGCAAGTGTCTCCCCACTGCTGCCGCACAGGAGGGCACCAACCCTTCAGGCAGGGCTGCTCCCCGTCCCCTGGGGAAATGCCAGCAGCTGGAGCAGGGTGTCTGTAGGATACGATGCACAGTGACATCTCGGGATGGCTGATGGATCCCAAAGTCACCTTCGCTTCAGAAATGCTCATTTTCTTTGCAAAGGCAAAATATTTTCTAGATCCTCCACTTGCAAAAAAAAAAAAAAGAAAAACCCACCACTCTCTAATGACTCATCAATCTTATCTCCCTTTTTGCTTTTACCTTTTCTATCTTTTTTTTTCTTTCTACTGTCTCAACAGCTGGGGCAGGCACCTACCACCCTCCCCACGCTCAGCAGAGGAGGCAGGGCCAGCTGGCTGTGACCACCACGGCTACCACTGACCTGCCCCATGCTCACACCTCCCAGCCTCTTCCTCCTCGCCTTCTGCTGGGCCACAACCCCACAGCAGTGCCATGGTTCATGCACAGGCGTGGTGTGCCTGGGGGAGAAGGCGGTTGCAGTGCACTCAGTGGGAGAGCTGGGGTAAAGCGGGTGGGTTGTACAGCTGCAAAAGCTTGGAGGGTAGGAGGTATTGCTGCTGCAGCATAAAAAGATGGGACTTTCCATCTCCAGCATCAGTGAGAAACCCTCTTTGCTTCTCTGAGAGCATCTTCAGCCAAGCATTGGGGCACAAATGTGTGTGCTCTGGGGTGGAAGCAGGGACGCGGTGTAGGAGCCCATGGGAGTTTAACAACTCTTCGCCAACGTTTTTATCCTCGCATGTCACCTTTTGGAAATACCAGCCCAAGACTGTGTATCAGGCTGGAGGGACTCTGGCAAGTCTCTTGGCGTGGTGGGTCATGGGCAACACATGGCGTCGACACTGGAAGAGAGCAGTGTAAGAGCCGTGCAGCTGCTGAGGGACCGGCTGGGGCGCGGTGGCGGGTGCCACCCGAAGGGGACCCTGGGAAAGCCCCAGGGACAATGCAGCTGACATTGAATAGCATGCGTCTGGGGGAGCAGCAAGAATTTGAGGGAGAAAGGGCTGAAGGCAAGGGAGCCAGGTGCGTCAGCAGATGACAGCATCGCTGCAGCAGAGCCATGACGAAGATGGGTGCAACTCTATGAGGCATCGGCAAAGAGGTTTCTAGAAGGGGGGGACATAATTGCCATTGCCCAGTTGTCACAGCTCTGTCTGTCTGAGACCACATGGGGCAGACCCCAGGAGCCCATATGCAGGGCATTTGAACCCCCCACTCCCCAGTGCACACAGGAAGGGCTCTCCCCCTTTCTGCTGTGATGACATGCTCTCAGACCAGTATTTCCTCTCCTCTGCCAAGGTTTTGTCCCACAGGAGCTGCAGCAGCTCCCAGCAGTTGCTGTCTGTGACTTGGATCAACCAGGAAGCGAGCAGGGCTTGAGCAAGCAGGATACAAGCAAGGTTGGCTCAAGCAGGGAGAAAGCATAGCTGAAGCAAGCAGGGAGCGAGCAGGGCTCAAGCGAGCAGGGTGCGAGCAAGCAGGGTTGGAGCTAGAGATGGTGAGCTCACCAGCAGCGTCCCAGCACTTTGCAGCAGAGAGGAGCAGATGGGGACAAGCACCTCAGTCCCGGTGCGGTGCTCCTCCTGGTGAAGCCTTCAGCATTTCCAAAACAGCAGCACATGAGGTGTGGGTCTTGCAGTGGGTGTGGCAGGGATCCGCCCATGCTAAGCACCTGTGCATGCAGCCCCATGCACGAAGGCAATTCTTATTTAGGCTGTCAACCAAGAGCACATCTTAGAACCACAAACTCAGAGAATGGTTTGGGTTGGGAGGGACCTTCAAAGATCATCTAGTCCAACCCCCCTGCCATGGGCAGGGACATCTTTCATCAGGTTGCTCAAAGTTCTGTCCAACCTGACCTTCAACACTTCCAGTGATGGGGCATCCACAACTTCTCTGGACAACCTGTTCAAGTGACCCACCACCCTCATTGTAAAAACAAGTCTTCCTTATATCTTCCCTAGATCTACCCTCTTTTAGTTTAAAACTGTTACCCCTTGTCCTGTCACTACAGGCCCTGGTAAAAAGTCTCCATTTTTCTTATAAGCCAGCTTTATATATTGAAAGGCCACAATAAGGTCTCCCCAGAGCTTACTCTTCTCCAGTCTGAACAACCATAACTCTCTCAACCTTTCCCCATAGCAGAGGTGTTCCAGCCCTCTGACCATTTCCGTGGCCTCCTCTGGACCTGCTCTAACAGGCCCATGTCTGTCTGATACTGGGGACCCCAGAGCTGGATGCAGTACTGCAGGTAGGGTCTCACGAGAGTGGAGTAGAGGGGGAGCATCTCTTCCCTCCACCTGCTGGTGATGCACCCAGGACATGATTGGCTTTCTGGGCTGTGAGCGTATATTGCCAGCTTACGTCCAATTTGTCATCCACCAGTATACCCTTCTCGGCAGAGCTGCTCTCAGTCCATCCATCCTTCCCCCAGTCTATACTGACATCCTCCTGCAGGGAGATATGGCCAGCCGCTGACACATGAGCCAGCAAAAAGTTTTCTGCTCGTAAAACCACAGGGTTGTCCCTGCAGCCTGGCGGTGGCAGAGGCAGTGGGTTTTGTTATTATCCTGGTTTTTTTAATCTTGCCCACATCTAAGGGGTCCTTGTCAAAAGTGATGCTCAAGGTTAGGATAGCCATCGGTCACCTTCCAGCTGCTAAGAAATCTTTTGGCTGGTAGTCAACAGCAAACCATAGCAGGTGAGGAAGGGAGAAGTCACGGAGAGAGAAAGTGTGGACATAGTTTATGGGCAGAGAAAAACAGAAAGAAAAGGATTTGTCTGCAGGCAGTGAACGAACAAGCTTCATGCATCACCTTGTGAGCTCAGTCTGGCTGCTCCAGGGCTGCCAAAAGCAGCTCTCATCGGTGGTGCAGGCTGTTGGCTGCCCCTCTGGTGCCCTGGCGAGGTGGCTGGAGGTCATTTGGGGTCTGAATGTGATTTAGCTTTTGCTAAAGACCTGCCTTCTTCCACCAAATCCTCCTTCCCACAAGGTTTGGGAGTCCCTGGGAAAGTCCATCCTCAGCATCACCAAGGATGGCACTGAATGAGACAGGCAGTAAAGATGAAGCCAGCCCTTCCCTTGGTTGCCTTCCCCAGCCGGCACTGCCCAGGCCGGGATAGACCGCTCCACCGGTGTTTGGCAAAGCCGGTGGGTGGCAGTGGGGTGTTGAGGGGTTCAGTGTGTCCAGCTGAATCCCCCTGCACCCTTTTCCTTGTCCTTCTCCTTCAGAGCGAGCCCGGGATTATCTGCACAAGACCGGACGCTTCATCGTCATCGGTGGCATTGTCTCGCCCGTGCACGACTCCTACGGGAAGACGGTGGGTCGTCCCCATTTTCCCTTTCTGCCTCCTACGTGCGATGGTATCTCTGAAGCCAGGGGTGATCACTGGGCAGCGCTGCCTGCACCCGTGATCCTTTCATTGACATCCTCTTCCTGGGGCAGCTCCTGGCCATGGCAAAGTCTCCGAGAGGAGGGAGAGGGTGAAACCACTCACTCTTTTGATAAAAACTGCAGTGAGACCCTACAACAAGCCAAAGTACTAGACAGCAAAGAGAAATATTCTTACCCAAAACAGTGGTGGTCATCTTGTTTGGTTGGGTTTTTTTTTTGTTGTTTGAATGATTTCAAAGCCAATTTTTATTGTGGGGATGGCGATGATGCAAACAGGGACCTTTAAAAGCACTTTCTGGAGTTGGGGGAAATCCAAATTAGGAGAAGAGCCTTTCCTCCTCTCCTGAAAGCTGGAGAAATTTCATCAACAAACCACCATCCCCAGGTCTGGCCCCACTGCAACACAGGGCTGAGAGTGGTGGTGCTGAGCAAATCTCACCAACTGGTGCATAACCGGCACTGAAGCAAGGCAGGGACTCCTCCCCTCCAGCAAACAGGAGCTTAAATAAATTTTTGTGGGCAGGAGAGAATCCTTCTGGCCTGTCTCATCTGAGTGAGCCCAATGCTCTGCCCAAGGAAGGTTTGCAAGCCCAGGCTGGCCAGGGCATGGTGCTTGCCTCCCGTAACCATTCCTCCATCACCCTCTCTTGCAGGGTCTGGTCTCAAGCCGGCACCGCCTGACCATGTGCCAACTGGCTGTCCAGTCCTCCGACTGGATCAGGTGAGTGGCAGAGCCCACATCTGCCATGGCACCAGCAGCCCCCGGCAGCCCCTTCCCCTTCCCCAGCACCATGGTGGCAAAGTCCCGCATGCAAAGTGGAGACGTCACCAGCTGCTAGAGCTCCAGGATGGACTTTCTCCTCTTCCAGCCAAAGCTTCATTAAAAACCGGAGGCCTTCCTCTGCTAGTCCAGCAGAGAACTGATGAGGTGTGTTACACCATCCTTCAAGGGAGCCCTTTGGCTTCAGGGGTCTTGCAAGCCCCCCACTGAGTCTGTAGTGTCTGGGTGAGGCCCAAAGTCACCCAGCCCACCCCAGCCTTCTGCTGTGACACCTTCCCTTCTACACCTGCAGCACCAGCCCACGGACTCTCCCCTTCCCAGTATTGCCACATGGCATCCGGCGGCTGAGGTGGGACCAGAAACGTCTCTGGGCTGCCTTCAGGAAACAGGGTTGTAACACATGTCATTACATCCAAGCCAAATGAAAGGTGGTTAGTTAGGTACCAAGAGTGGAAAGGTGTCCAGGCACACGTTCAGGTCCCCAAAGCTATTAGGAAGAGCTGGATGGAAGGGCTGGAGGAAGGGCATGGTCCATGGCAGAGCTGGGGGAGCAAAGGTGGCTGCTCATGGCACTGCTGGCCAGCCTGGTGGGGAGGAGGTAGTGTGGCCAGGAGGTCCAGGCAGTGGCCATCAGCCAACACTGTTGCCTTGCTGTGCTCCCCACAGGGTGGACCCCTGGGAGTGCTACCAGGACACCTGGCAGACCACCTGCAGTGTGCTGGAGCACCACCGCGACCTGATGAAGGTGAGGCAGCCCCTGCGCCATGGGTGCACCCGGGGTGAGGGTGTGGGGAGAGCGCAGGAGTGGGGTTGCTCTTGTGCCAGCACATGGACATCAACAACCAAAATATGGTTGGAACAGAGAGAGAGAGAAGACTTGCAGGAACATGCCCAAAATCTTGACCTGGAAGAGGCACAAGATACCTTGTCACAGCTGCTTTGAGCTCCTTACCCTGATGGTGAAAGCAAATTGAGCCCTCCGGCCAGAGCCAGCAGCCATCCCAGTCCCGTGCACACCAGGAGGGGAGCAGGGGCAGAGGGAAGGCAGGGGTGGGCATAAGCCGAATCATTAATGCCAACCACTTACTCCACCCTGAGGGGAAGGAGAGGTGGACGGGCACCCCCACTCACCAGCTGAGCCGAAACTGCTGTATGAACCCGACGGCATGACTCAGCGGGAAAATTTGGCATCTGGGTAGTCCCCAGGGAGCACAAAACCCAGGAGGAAAAGTCCCTCCAAAGCCTAAGCGGGCCTGAGAGCCAAGGAGGAAGGCGATTGCCCTCAGGTGACCACAAGGACGGGGAGAGCAGGGCTGCTGCCAACACTTAGATACAGTGAGCAAACCAAGGACGGGAAATGGATAAAACATCATCGTACAAACTCACAGGCAGCCCAGACAGGAGGCACAGAGGTAGCATCAACCACCCCCGCACGATGTCCAGTGCATGCAGGGACTGTGGTGTCAAAGCCAGGGAGCCCCTGGAGATGCCTTCCTTCTCCTGCAGGGACCGGTGGAGGAGAAGAGGGGACATTTGCTCCCAGAGCAACGTGTAAACCGCTGACTTTGCACTACTGATTCATCAGCCACTGTATTTTTATTTATTCATCAGAATTTATGAGCACCTCCAGGCAACAGGGGCAATGCCTGCCTGCGGGTAGCACAGCTGCAGCCTTGCCAGCCTCATGGGTCCACACAAAAATTTAATCCCACCATCCCCAGTCTTAATCACGAATCATTATCCACAGGGTCCTGCTAGCCCCAGGCCCATCCAGGGAGGTCAGATGGGACTGGGGATCCTAAAGTGAGCTTGGACCTACCTGTCACTAAAGATGACCTTCAGCCTGGGGTGCAGAGGCTCAATACAGGGAACATAAACATTTTGGGAGGTAGCTGGGGTGAGTGCACTGTTCCAGCTACATCTCTCCTTCATTCCAGAGAGTGACTGGCTGCATCCTCTCCAACGTCAACACCCCCTCCATCACCCCCGTGATCGGCCAGCCCCAGAATGAGTCCTCGCAGACCATCTACCAGAACAACAACAACGTCTCCAACAAGCCCACCGCGGGTAGGTGGCAGCAGGGTAGGGAAGGGGGGAATGACTATCCACCCCTCACCTCCCAGCCAGGGCTGCCGAGCACTAGGAATGGTGCTCCATCATGTTATGGGTGAGGTCGCTCATCAGGATCCATGTGCCAAGCCCAGGGTTGGGTGGGGATGCCATGGAGGAGTTAGTTAGCATCCAGCACAGCAAGGGGAGCCAAGAATAGCTTAAAATGGCTGTGAACTCTCACTGGTCTTTAGCTAGATGATGGTCAGGCAGTGAGAGCGTCTAAGAGAAAGGCTACCCACTACCCGTGGGGTCTGTGCAAGGGACAAGCTGGCAGGACAGGTGACACAGCTGGATCCCCCATGAGCCGGCGGGATGTGGGACACGGAGGTATTAGCTGGGGAGAAGAGGGGTGATTATTTAAATCCCATAAATATGAACATCTTGTGATTTTTTTTTTTTTTTTGGTGATTTTAGCTGTCCAGCTGGTCTCTTCAAATCACAACGTAGTGCTCTCAGGAGTTAAGACCGCAAGAGGTGGCGGTGGGGAGATGCTGAGAGCAGTTCCCGCACCTGGGTACAGGAGTATCTCACAGGATCAGGGTGGCCAAAGTGTTCGTGCGGGTCAGTTTGCCAGGGCATCGTTGTCTCTTTGGTTAATTTTTCTTCTTCACCTTTAGCAAAGATTCTGGGGAAGGTGGGAGAAAGCCTGAGCCGGATTTGCTGTGTTCGCCCACCCATGGAGCGCTTCACATTTGTGGGTAGGTAGAGGAAAGCCCCAGCATTGCCTCGGCTTCAGTGCTAGCCCCCAGCCTTCCTCCCAGCCCCCTCTCCCAGGCCGGGCACCAGCAGCTCTCTTTTGCTTCCCTTCCCCAGATGAGAATGCCAACTTGGGGACAGTGATGAGATACGAGGAGATTGGTGAGTACTCAGATCCCCCTGCATCGCTCTGGCTCCTTCAAGCCAGCACTACGTGGCTCAGGAGCAGCTGCATGACAGATCTAGTGGCGAGCGAAGGATGCCAGACCATCATCCTGTCCCAGTGCCATCTATCGGGGCTCAGGTAAATCAGGAGCAGTGCTAAACTGGCCTGAGCCCATTCCTGTTGGCAGCTTAAAATAAGGGAACAAACTGCAGAGACCCAGCTCCCAGCGCTGGCATCGTGCCTTGAAAGTCACCCCAAGCACCATGAAGCCTGCCCTCTGGCAGAGGTGTAACCCACATCCTCGCATTGCCTGTGGCCCTGACGAGCTTTGCACTCAGCAGCAGGAGGGATTTCAGCCACCCAAGCAGCCATGGTGCTCCTTTCTCTAAAGCCCTTTAGGGGTTTTAGACCCACCAGGCTGCCATGAACTTTGCACCACCATACATCACCCAGGGCTCTGCATGGGGAGCATGGCTCACCGACAGCTTGGTAGTGGCTTTGAGACCCATTTCAGGGGCTAGCTCACACACAGCCTGGCACAACACCCGTCCTAGCACTGGCACCATGCAAAGACCAAAGGCCTTGGCCACCTGGCAATACCAACCAGGGAGGTACCTTCCCATGCAGCTGCCTCTTCCCACCCCTCCAGGTGGGTTTATGCCTTTCCTCTGGTATTTGTGCAAATAAATTAATCCTTATGGGCCCATCAGAGCAGAAAGCTCCTTCCCACAACACAACTTTCTTGCTGTGCTTACTGAGCAGCAAAGCCAACCCTCAAAGCAAGCTGTCAGCAAGCACCAGTCCCAGCCTGGGGAGAGAAAGGGAGGACACAGAAGTCCTCCGAGGTGTGCAAGGAAAACCTCTGGTGCTTCACGATCAGCTTTGCTAAAGCAAACACGGCCATACCCAGGACTGTAAGCAGTCCCCTGGGCTCTCCCCATTGCCCTGCTGCAGCTCCTACAGCAGATCACAAAATGATTGTGGGTGCCCATAGCATGGAGAAATTACTCCCTTCCCCGGGGATACCCCACCTCCAGGGCTGGAGCACAGCTGTAGTTTAACAGCACGTAACAATGCTGACAACAACCCAGCAGCACAGGAGCGGAGCTGAAATAAAGTAGGGTGGGGTACCAAAGTACCCCAAAGGAATGCAAGAAGGACCACAAGTCTTTAGCGCAACTTGTTTTGGCAGGGGAGGTCTGTGTAGAAGAGGATTCCCTCAAGCAGCACAGTGGGATGGCAATGGGGGGTGCCTGCTCAGCCCCATTTGCTCCCACCTCTGAGCTTCTCTTCTTTTCTTCAGAGCTTCGCATCTTACTGCTCTGCGGCAGCGACCTGCTTGAGTCCTTCTGCATCCCCGGTCTCTGGAACGAGGCAGACGTGAGTCGCCACTGCCAGGTCCCCCTCTGTGCTCCTCTTCCCTAGGCTCCCTTCCTCCTCCTCCTCTGCTTCCCACACCCAGCACTCCTGGGAGCCGCCTGGGTCCCTCAGGATGGCAGGAGTCATGCCCACCATCCCCACCTCCTCCTTCATCCCAACCCTGACCCTCACACATCCCCTACACACGGGCAGCCTGAGGGACAGGGTCTTCTGCTCCTGAGTCACCAACCCTGCCCAGCCTCCCCTTCCGCAGACCCAAGCCCTGCTCCCACTCACCACTCACAGAGGATGTCACCAGGGGTGCAGGTAAGCCGGTTCCAAGGGATTTCCAAAGTCTACACTCCCACTCTTTGACCCTTGGAAGGAGCCAGCATCAAGTAGATGCAAGTCCCAGCAGAGTGAGACGTGGATGTAGGAAATAAGAGGTTTACAAGAGTTGGCCTGACATTAGAAATTAAACACATTTACAGTCAAATCAATAGCTTTCACTTAATAAAATTTGCTGACCCAGAGCTCTTTCAGATGAGCCTGTTTTGTCCTGAACGGGTGAGGCAGTGGGAGCCATCCCCATGTGGTGGCAAACTTGGCCACCAGCCTTGGTACAAAATCAGGTTTTCTCTGCCCAGAGCAGAACAACCCTTGCAAGACCTCTGTCAGGACCAACACATCCATCCTGCTCTTAAAGGCTTCCAGCAAGGCAAAGGTCATGTCCTCCTCAGGCAACTTCTGCTGCTGCCACCCTCTTTCTACCATGATAAGCCCTCCCTAAAGCCTAAACTCAACGTCTATTAATAGGATTTAACCCTGTGCCTTTTTATTTCGTCCACTGCAGACCACTCACCATGCCTTGATAAATCCATGTTTCTGCCAAAGACTGTCCAGATAGCCTCAAATTCACTTTCTATGTCCATCCAGACCATGGTCCAGCTTTCATGGTGCAGTGGGGTTGGCAGACAGTGGCAGGTTTTGCACGGGATGGTTATGAAAGCTCTCCCCCACTTTGGGTTGCTCCTAGATGGAGGTGATAGTCGGGGAGTTTGGCATCGTGGTGGTGCCCCGGGATGGAGCAGACCCCGACCGGATCATGAACCACTCCTCCATACTCCGCAAGTACAGAGTAAGTGGATGCATGCATAGCCGGGGAAGGTTGTGAGAGGACCCACAGCCTCTCTTTACCCCGGGGAGCACTTCGGCCACGGGGCACAAAATGTCTCGAGGCCAGATGCTCTCAGCTGCTAGGTAGGATGAGCAATGGGGCCACCACACAGCAGCCCCCAAAGGCCAGTGGGGCAGGGGGGCTGGCAGAGCAGACACCTGCTTTCAGGCCATCCCTTCACTCCTCTCTTCTTCCTTCCCCTGCAGAACAACATCCTGGTGGTGAAGGACGACTCAAACCACCCCATGTCAGTCGTCAGCTCCACCAAAAGCAGGTGGGTGATGCAGGGGGACTCTTGCTACAGGGTGGGTAGAGGGGTGACCCCAGCCAGCCCCTCCATTTGTGGGGACACCAAGGTGCCACGTGACCCACCCAAGTGGGCTCTGACCCCTTTCTCTCCCCCCACACCCCCAGACTGGCCCTGCAGCATGGGGATGGACATGTCGTGGATTACCTCTGCCAGCCCGTCATCGACTACATCCTCAAGAGCCAGCTCTACATCAACGCCTCTGGCTAGGCACCAGAGGCCTTGCTGCGAGACAGCCCTGGTGTCCTGCCTGCCTACAGCTGTCCATCACTCTTTTCTCTCTCTCTCTCTCAGTCTGTGTCTCCATCTCTCCCCACCCCATGGCCTCCTGCCCGTGTCTGCCTCTCACCCCCGGTGCCAACGCTCCATTGTGCAGCAATGTCCAGGGAACCGCAGCACGGCCCCGAGGGGAACGGTTTGGTCTCTTTTTTCGGGTAACCGCCCTCTCCCTTGTACACAGGGAGGGAAGGGGGGTTGGTAAGAGAGCGATGTGCTCAGTGTGCTCAAGGGGAGGCAGCTCTGGCACCCCCCTCCCAGCATGTCACTGGGAAATGGTCCCCCCGGTCCGTCCTCCCAGCATGCTCAGAGCAGGGGCTTCTTCTTCTGCATCATCTTACAGTACTTAAGCTCAATAAATCTAGGTGGACTTTTTTTCTTAAATAGTTTTAGTGTGAGCCTTTTGGACCTCTCAACACGATGACCAAACGAATCCTGGTTGGCAGAGGGCAGTTGTAACCCAACTGGCTCGGTGCCCCACAGCAGGTGGACAACCTAGCTAACAAAATCCTCCTCCTGGCCCTGAAAAGTCATGGAGAGGGCATTTCTGAAGGAGAGCAGAGGCCTTGGCAAGCATTGCTGCCAAAGCATTACTAGGGGTGAATGTCATGTCTCACCTTTCCTTGGCTGCAAGTGAGCCCCACCCACCCCAAGACACCCCCTAGGCAAGTGGAGTTGGGGTGATGCTCTACCCCAACCCAGTGTTGGAGGGGACAGCCCTCAGCACCTAGAAAGGGACCTGCCATTTATGAAGCCAAGAAACAAGTGAAGAAGGAGCAGGTGGTGACCCAAAGCCTCTGGTGAGAATTTGCCCCAAACCTGGCTGAGCTTTGTGAGGGCTGGGTCCATCCCCATCCTCTGGCTTCCAGATCTCCATTTCTGTCTGTAAACTTTCTCCCTCTGCTCCTACCCTCTTCCTCTCCTTGAAGAGTTTATTAAATGCATGATACTTTCCCCCTCCCAAACTGTCTCTGGCTACTTTGCACATCCCTTGGGATGTGCCAAGCTCCTGCTCTCCTGCCTGGGACATGCCCCCAAATGCCAGGGATGGAGCCTAGTGGAGATGCTCGCACTAAAAGCAGGGCAGGTAACACTGAGCAAAAGAAAATTATTTAAGTCCTGCAGAGAGGAGGGTTGCTGAAGCAGGCTGTTGACCTGCTGATCATCCCTAGGGTGCAAGGACCCTGCACAGGCCCTGGGAAAGGTCACAGCCACAAGGAGGAAGGTACCATCCCTGCTCCACCCCTCACCTTTTCCTCTCCCTTTGCTCCATCTAACCTTGTATCACTTTGGGTATAGCCCTGCTGCCTACAGCTCCTGGACATCTGCCCACTCCCCACAAATTTGGGCTAACTAGGCTTAGGCTAGAACCCCCCACCAAGGCACGACCACTTCCCATGCTAGATTTGTGGCTTTCCTAGGACAGTGCTGTGACTAGCTGCTGGTCCCCAGCAAGGGACAGTGTTGTGTTGGGACACCTGAAGGCTGAGTGTCCTCCAGTGTGTTTCAGAGAAAGATCTGAAATTACCTTATTTTTTTTCCTTAAATGTCTACAAAGGGTCACAAGCTGCTCTCATGGAAGCTCCAAAGATGAGACATTGCACTAAATTTGGTGACCTGCTGGATCCTGCTGGCATCTCTGTAACAGCAAGCAACTTTGGACAAAACTAAGTAGCCTACAGCCACAGGCTCCTTGCAGCAGGTGGGGTTTTATGAGCAGTAGCTAATGATTTCTCAAGGACAGCCCTTCCCAGAAGGGAAAACAAGAGAGACAGAAGTGATGCGACTTGCCCAAAGGCCAGAGGAGGTCTTTCTTTGCCAGGGATTTCCCTCCACATGGAGAGGCTTGTTTGGGAACTGTCGTAAATTTGGCAGCTGAATCCCTCAGCACCAGCTCTGGTATCTCTAGGCGGTTGCGTATGTATCTCGTGGGGTGAGGAGATACAGAGACGCCAAAGCAGAGAGGGTGGAAAGGGTGTGCAGGACTCGGAATGCAGGGATGCCTCTTCTCCAGGGAGGTCTTCAGCCAGTTCAAGCTGCTCACCAACACCCTACTGAGCTCCCTTAGCTAACACACTGGGCAAGTGCCCGTGGTGGGACATCTCATCTATGAGACACCCGATGTACCTAAGCCAGTAGCTAGATCCCTCTCCACCCGTTGTTCTCACATGTTCAGTTTTTCAGTCTCTCCTCCCTCTCCACCCCAACACAGAAGTTATTTCAGACAGCAGCCTCCTCTCCTTGCCAGATGTCACCCATTTCTTAGCTCCAAGCTGGAGGAAAAAGAGCAATGGTAGCAACCAACCTCCAAAACACACACACAGAGGGAGGGATTTTAACCTCCTGGAGGAGCGATGCCTCTTTGAAGGGCGAGGAAGGACAGTGGCTTTTCACTGAGGAAAAGACAAAGGGAAATAAAACAAAGGAGATGGAGAAGGAAGGCAGGTGGCATGTCCGAGAGCTATCTCAGATCCTCCCTCCCTCCCTCAGGTACGCAAGATGGGATGCACAGGAAGTCAGCCGGCTTCCCATCCCATCGCAGTTAGGAAGGCATGCCTTAGAGACGTAGCGTTGTGGTACAGATGATGAGTATATTCTGTCTTACTAGTCTTACCTGCGCCTTCGTGTATCTGTTCAGTAAAACTCACAGTACAAGGGGGGTGGGGGGGTGGGGGGTTTGTAACAGGTCATTCAGCTCTGGGACTGTTTTGGAAAATGTCTTTGGGTGGGTACAGAAAAAAAAAAAAAAATCCCTGAAAGATCCATGCGACCGCCGGGGAGGTGAGGACCAGGATTGCCAGGGTGCGGGGGACGGGTGGGAAGAAGCTCGTGGGTTTTGGTCTTTGAACCTCCACTTTTAAACAGTGTAATTTGCTGAAAGAGAAATGAATTTCAAATGCCTTTTGGAAAAAAAAATAGGGGGGGAGGGAAAGGGGTTGAAGTTGCCATGCCACTGATTTCACCTTTGTCAAGAGTTTTGGAGCCTAATTTTTTTTTTTTCTTCTGTTGCTATATGAAAAAAAACAATCATTGACAAAAAAAAACTTTATCAGCAAAATGTTTAAATTATGTAATAAACAAAACAAAACAAAGATGTTACTGGTGTCATTTCAAAATAGCCCCAAGACCTAGTCAGCACGAAGAGCGCAACCAGCTGCACTGCTGGGAGAGCTGATGGCCAAACTCGCCCGAAACAGGGAGCCAGAGAAAATAAACCATTAGGCAAGACCCAGCCAAAAGTATTCAGTATTTATTGACCTCCTCCCTTTCAATAAACCCAACTCATGGGAAAATAAAGTCAGGTCCATAATACCTGTCCCTATGCTGTACAACAGGAGGAAAACATGCCAGAGGCAAGCATACATCTCGTTTAAATAAAAGTATAAGGCAGACATATTACTTGACATATCCTTATCAAGCAAAAGCATGGGCGCTGCTTTATCAGAGAATCAGAGCTAACAAGGGGTGAGCATGTCCCCCAAAGTGTCCTCCTCCATCCAGGACCTCCTCTTTCACCACCACGCACGTCAGAGGGCTTCAGCAGAGTTGACTTCCAGCACTCAGTAGCTCTTTTTTCCCCTGAAATGGCATCTAAACGAAGCTGGGAGCAGTGTCAGAACAGAGCTGGATCCACAGGAAAGCTGTGGGTGGGTGAAGGGAGCACCATAGTCTTCAGCTCTTCCAAGCTCTGCTCAGACGTACAGTGGCAAACCCTGCAGACAACTACTTGAGCCTCTGAGAAACATCCAGCACCATACGGGAGGGAGGGATGGAGGGGGGAAACAGGCACCACGAAACCAGAGACAGAGAGGCATTCAAGACATCATCAATATTTTTAAATGGATCAAATCAGGGTGCTGGCACTCCAGCTGGGACAGAGTTACTTTTCTTCCTCGTAGCTGACATAGTGCAGTGTTTTGGATTTAGTACGAGAATAATGCTGATAACACACTGATGTTTTAGTTGTTGCTAGGTAGTGCTGACACTAGCCAAGGACTTTTTCAGCTTCCCATGCTCTGCCAGGTGCACAAGAAAGTGGGAGGGGGCACAGCCAGGACAGCTGACCCAAACTGACCAAAGGGCTATTCCATACCATATGACATCATGCTCAGTATATAAACTGGGGGGAGTTGGCCGGGGGGCAGTGATCCCTGCTCAGGGACTGGCTAGGCATTGGTTGGTGGGTGGTGAGCAATTGCATTGTTCATCACTTGTTTTGTATATTATTATTATTTTATTTTCCCTTCCTTTTCTGTCCTATTAAACTATCTTTATCTCAACCCATGAATTTTACTTCCCCCCACACACACCGATTCTCTCCCCCATCCCACTGCGGGGCCAGGGGAGTGAGCAAATGTCTGTGTGGTGTTTAGCTGCCTGCTGGGTTAAACCACAACAGACCAGCTCTCAGACATGAGAGCTTGTGGCTGCAGACCCCTGGAGAAAGCCCCCGTTCCTGCGAGAAGAGATGCAGGGTCCTGGGTGCCTGTGCAGAGAGGACACCACCTTGCTTCTCCTGGGCTCTGGGAGACTCAGGAAACTGCCTGGTACCAAACTGGCCGGTCTTGGAAGGAAAGGTTGTGCTTGAGTACGTAAGGGGATGGTAGGGAGACCTGTGCTTGCCCAGGAGGAGCTCTGACAAGAAAGCCATCCCTCAGGGGCTTCGGGACTCAAAAAGAAGTGCGGGAGAAAGAAAGGGGGTCCTCCTCTCCTGGCTGAAGGAAGCAGGTGGAGCAGGAAAGACTTTCCATTTGAGGAGCCCCATCAGTTCTCTCCTCTGCTAACCTGCTAGCCTGGGATCCCCTTCTTCCTCCATCCAGCACATCACCCTGAGCTCAAAGGCAGCTGGCACATTTTTTTTTTCCTTTAGCAAAACAGTAACCACCTCGCTGGGAAGCACCATGGAAGACCTGTAGCTTTATGAAAAGGGTCATCAACGGCATCTGATACCGACTCTCCAAGCCACAGCAAAACCACACCAGCACCACTCCCAGCAAGGTGAGAACTGGGCAGGGAGGAGAAAGCCACATGAAGCATCACTGATGCCACAGCTCAAAACTCATCTCCCCCAGCTGCCACTTCATGCTGCTCGCTCCCTGCCTCCTGAGCTACCAAAGGCGAGGAAGACCCCACAGAGAACATGAGGAGGAGGTGGTGGTGGCAGTGTCAAAAGTAAGGACAGAGACTTTAGTCCTTCTGTGTGTGACAGACCAGGAGAGGGGATCTGCAGGGGCTGGAGAACCTCTCAGCTGTGAACTTCAGGCTCTGAACCATGCAAACTCCCAAGGCTGACACCAAGCAACCCTCACCTGCACCTCAGAGAAACATTGTAGGAATGGGCTGTTCTTCAGCCAGTAGCACCTTCATGCAACCAGGCCTCTCCTTACTCCTGTGACTGAGGGACGGACCACTTTGAAAAATCAGGGACTCTCCAGGGCCAGCGTGACGATGCAAACTTCAGCTGCCACGCTGAACTTGAGGGTAAGGATCAGTTCAACACAATCAAATGTAGCCGGTCCTGCCGGGTTTGGGCCAGGCTCTCCTGCCTTCACAGCCTAGCAGGCGCTGCAGCCATTCCAGAGCTCGCTCACGGCAATTCAATGGCTTTTGTCTTGTAGCAGCCTGGAGGAAGACTCCTCTGGATATCCTCTAGGTTCTTAATATCTGCCAGGATCTCATCAATGCTGCTCTCCAGTGTCCGCACCCGAGCCTTCTGCAGCATGGCTGTCTGCTCCAGCTCTGACATCTCATCCTTCAGCTGGTTGCTTCTGGTTTTGGCTTTCCTAAAATTCATCTCAAGCTGCTTCAGGCCCTCCTCATCCACAGCACC
Source organism: Balaeniceps rex (assembly GCA_013401315.1). Taxonomy (NCBI): domain Eukaryota; kingdom Metazoa; phylum Chordata; class Aves; order Pelecaniformes; family Balaenicipitidae; genus Balaeniceps; species Balaeniceps rex. The sequence continues at coordinate 100,699 of VYZW01018333.1, read as the reverse complement.
AGGCTGGTCTGTTGCACAGGAGGAAAACAAGGAAGATAGAACCATGGACGAAGCCTGGGGACTAGATCTTTCTAGATACTTCAGCAGCTCCAGCCTGCTGCCCAGCCTGTTTACAGGCATCATCTGAGGCAGCTTCCCACACAACTCCCAGCACCCCCGCCTAGACCCCAGCAGGGACCTGTCTCCCTCCACGCCCTACAGCAGCAGCGCAAAACCTACTCATCAGACGCAGCAGCTCTTCCAGGACACTCAATGTCTCCTGCATGGCCACCCCTGCCTGGCCAGCCTTGGCATGGACCCTCTGAGCTTCCTGAGCTGTCTGAAGAAGGCAAGGTGGCAGCTGTAAGGCCAAGTCTCGCCCAAATGTCAACAGGGAAGGGGGCAAGGTGCGGGAGACAGGGACTCACCTCCTGTATCGCAGCAGCATCCACCTCAACCTCTGAAAGCTTCCTCTCAAATTCACCATCCACTTCCTTGGCTTCGCGCTGCAGAATGGCCACTGCCTTTTCTAGGGCGAGGACACCATCGGCCGTCTTGTTGGCTTCCACCTTCAGCCGTGTGATCTCCTAGGGAAGGCAAAGGGACTTTCAGAGTGGCAGAGCATGGCTGAAATCGGTCTGGGTACACCGGGGCATGGAGCTGGTGGAAACTGGTTCCTTCCACAGGGACTCAAAATTTTCACAGGCTGTCCTGCATCTTTCATGTGCTCCCACCAGTTGCTCCAGAGAGTTGTTTCTATGATTACAGCTCAACCCCTCTTGAAGATATCAGCAGGAGAATTGTGAATTACCACATACAGTCTTGGGAGTCAAACTCACCAACGCCAAGTCTGGCAGCTCGCAAGTGTGCCAGCAACTGAGACTGTGGAAGTGAAAAATCCCCTTGGTCACCAAAACGTGGCTACAGCGAGATGCCACAGAGATCCTCACGGGACAAACATGCCTGCAGAGATCCCCATGCACCCACTCATCTACAGCCAACTCTGTTATCTCTGCAGGATCCACTATAGACAAATGTCAGCCAAAAAGTCAATGCACCAGGTCCAAAAGTCAACACATCAGGTCCACCATGAAGACCTGTTGGAGTTGCCAGCCATCTTCTCTTCTTCCACAGTTTTCCCTTCCAAACACTTTTCTGCCAGCAATAGCACCAGGGCTTGCCCTCACCTGCTGGATCCCCATGGTGATCTCCTTTGCTTCCCCTGCCATGCTGCTGGCTGCCTTGGATTCGGCAGTAGCATTGCCCAGGATTGCTTCAGCTCGGTCTGTCTTCTCCCTGGCACTTGCGACCATGCTGCTGATAATCGGTAGCCTCCTCATGGCATCTTCGGCTTCCCTTCTCTTGTCATCTGCTTGCAGGTTGAACTCTGAAAGAAACGCATGTGGAAATGAAGCTGTGCTACCTTTGTGAGGTCCTACAAAGGAGCGGAAAGGAAGGGTTTCTAGGACATTACCCTGGAGGCTCTTCAGGATCTGTTCGACCTCGTAGAAGGTGGTGTTGCCAGCGCTCACAGCTTGCAGGGCTGTGCTCCTGGCAAGGTTGCCTCGGGACAGCAGCTGAGTCAGCATCTGCGACAGGCCGAAGGGACACAACGGGCAGATGAAGGACATTGTACAGAAGCACTGGACAGTCCTGCAACCAGCTCCAACCATCATGAGTCATCTTAGCTCTAATCTTTCCAGGAGCAGGTCTTCAACCTGCCTCACACGGAGAAGATGTGCTGATAAGACCCTGCACCAGCAGCTCCGTGCACACAGTGAGGTCTCCCACTGGCTCCAGAAGACCAACCCCAAGTGGCTGTGTTTCTGAGGAAGGCAAACAGGCTAGGACAGCATGTACTATCGGTGGTGCCATGGGCATCCCACCAGGGCTCCAGCTTATGCTGACGATGACTCAAGCTGCAGCCCCCCAGCCAACCTCTTACCGCTCTCCTGCCCTCTCCTCTCCGCAGCAGCTGCTTGATTTCTTCCTCCCAGCGCCCCACACGGCTCTGTAGCTGCCTGTACTGTGCCATGTAGGTGTCCACCAGGTTCAGGAGAGCGCTGGCATCCTGCTTCAGCCGGGTTGCCTCCCCCTGAAACACAGAGATACGATGACTGCCTGGGGGTCCCAGGGTCTCCCTGAGAACACAGCAAGCAGCGACGGATGCTTGTCTCTTTCTCCTTGTGCTGTGGCCAGCTACGGGGGAAAAAGGATGGAAAGATGCATATCCAATGGCTCCCCAATGGAGACAGAGCCCTGGGAAGGGCTGAGGTGCTGCAGGGAGGTTGTAGGGGAGAGCGAAAGGGAATCTCCTGGTCCTGCAGGCACAATGCCCTCACCTCAAAGGAGCCGATGTCGGTCTTCTTCAAGCGGGACAGGGAGTTGAGGAGCACCAGACTGCCCTGATAAGCCTTGTCTGCCTCAGAGGCCATCCCGTCAGCCTCAGCCTTCAGCCCTCCAGCCAGCGACTTCAGCTCCTCGTACCTGCATGGATGCAAGGCTGAAGAGCACGGTACCAGCCAAGTTGCCAAACCCCACCACAGCATTAAAATGCTACCTCTTACATTGACTTGTTCACACTCCCCAGGCCCTCTCCAGGGCCCCACACAGATTTATCATGCTGCAAAAGCTAATTGCAAACATTCCCTGCATCCCAGCCCCTCTGCCAAGCGGGGCATCCACTGGCTCCTTCCTTGCTCATGCTCCAAAATCCAAAGATGTTTCACACCAGCTGAACCCTCACAGGCTCTGCAGTGGCTCTGTTAATCCCTGCCCTACCACTGGATGTTTCCTCCTGCACATCCCCATTCACCTCCTTAACTTCATTTGGGGCTGTTGGTTGCACCCCACCAGTGGTGTGCAAAGTCCCAGCACCATGGTGGGCTCTGGAGAGGCACCAGTCTGACTAGAAAACGTGGGGCTAAATCTACCCTCAGGCTAAACCCAGCCCAGATTTGCAACTGGGTGCAGAGTTGCCCCTGGGAGCCTGTTCACACACACGGCATTAAACCTCTTCCCCCAGGTGTGGGCAGGCCCCTGGGGAGCATCATGGTCTGTGGAGTGGGAAGCAGATGCTCCACAGAGCTGCCAAACCTCCATCTCCACCGCTCAGACGTGCCAGCGACCGAAATCCAAGCAAGTCCCTTCCTGCCCTGCCTCCAACTCAACTGGGGAGGCAGGGAAGGGGGCACAGATGCTTGGCCACCACCCTCCTCCCTCCCACGTCCCCCCATGACACGCAGGCAAATGCAGCCTCCACTCACTTCCCGAGCAGCCCTCGCAGGGAGACAGAGGCAGCCGCCTCTCCGCCAGCGGTCGCACGCATCAGCTCCAGCGCCTGCCGCGCATCCTCCCGTGCCGCCTTCGCAGCTTGCTCAATGGTGTTGGCAGCTTGCAAGTGGCTGCAAAGCACGGGGGGGGGGCTCGTGAGAAAGGTTTCCCACATGCGTTTTCTCCACCAACTTACTTTACCATTGTATTCAGCAATGCTGGATCGCACCCACTCAGGAAATGCAGTGTGTTTGAGAAAGGGACCCATGTTTTGCTTGTCCCTCCTGCATCTCCCAAAGGTAGAGGAGCACCGGGGGGAGGCAGATGCTACCTGATCCAACCGGACACCCACGAGCCAAACTCTGACCCCAAACACACCCAACACCACCCTCAAAGGCACCCAAGGACAATTTTGTAGGGCAGCAAAGCCAGCCCAGCAGCTGCATCTTCCCCTGGCTCCAGGGCTAGCACAGAGGTTGTGGCAGCTGCAGCCTGGTGGCTGGGCAAGGACCCCCAAAAAGGACCTTCTGGGCCCCCAGCAGGATGTCAGTCCCCCTCCCCTCTCTCTCAGCCAACGGTGGGCACGACTCACCTGTTCGCCATTCTCAGAGCCTCCTGGGCCAGCATCAAGAACTGATTCGAGCCCCCGGGAAGGTTTGAAACAGAAATGGTCTGAGGAGGGAGGAAGAGAAGCGTGAGTGCTCTTCCCTGCCCTCCATCCAATTCAGCATTGAAAGAGGCAACTGCAGCACGTTAAACCTCCACAGCCCCCCAAAGATGCCTGCCAGCACCTCTCCAGGTCCCAGCCCTATAGAAAGGGCCACCAGAACATCTTCTGAACTCACAAAATTAATGTAATAACTGGAATACGTTAAGTTCTTGCTCTCTCCATGGATTTTTTTTCAGCCCTGGGCTAGACTAGGAGCACATCATACGAGGATGCTCTTACCACCCGACGCAGAGCAGCTCCGCTGCGGTCCAGGTCCAGCCTGGCTCTCTCCAGCAACTGCCGGGTGTCCTGCACCTGCCTCTCATACTGGCTCCCGAGAGACCTCAGCCTCTCCACCGTTGCCTTGATCTCATCCAAGTGCCTCTGCGAGCTGGACCCTTGCCCCTTCATCCTAGCCACACGACTTTCCAGAGACCTGTCAGAGGCTGGTGAGAAGGAAAGAGGGAGGTTGAAGTGAAACTCATCGCTGAGCAAAACCCTCCCCTGAAGTGGCACAGATGGCCCCGTCCAAGGGCAGCGAGCAGGTGGTACCTTGCAGGCTCAGGGCTTCCCCAAGGATGGCCCTCAGCATCTCCTCAGCCAGCTGCATCCTCCCCTCCAGCTCCTGGCTCTCAGCCCCACCACCAGCTTGCACCTCCGAGAATAGCAGCTCCAATTCCGCCAGCTGCTGCAGGTACAAGTCCACCTGCAACAACAGCAGACCGGGCCATCAGCCAGCAGGACACCGAACCCACAATGAAAAGACCAGGGTGGGAACCAGGTCCACAGTCTGGCCAGAGGATGGAGAGCAGAGCGAGGGCTCGTTTTTGCATGGGGCACAGCAGGCCAGCAGCTCTAGGTCATCGGGTTTTTTATCAGTTGAATCATGTACAAACCCAAAGTTCAGGCACAGCCTGCAAAATGACTTTTCACTCACACCAGGGGGAGGTGCTTCAGGGAGGCCAGGGGGAGATGCTTGAGGGTAAGCATATGTCTGTGCCCCTTTCCAGTTGGTGTCCCCAGGGCCGGCAGAGATGCTCACCTGGGCTTTCACCTGGCCGTAGCAAGCCGGGCACTCGCTCTCTTCACAGCTGGGACCCTCAAAGCCAGGCTTGCAGATGCAGCTCCCATCGCTCCCGCATTTCAGAGGCTCGGCACCAGCCGAGTTGCAGGCACAGGCTGTGGGTCAGAGTGGCACAGGTTCAATGGAGCCTATCCCCACCTCAAGTCTCAGCATGTCCACCCTTCCATCCACCCTCTCCTCCCGCTTTCCTCCCGCCGTTTAACTCCATGCTCCAGTTCCTGCCCTCCGCTCCCACTTTCCAGCTTTAGCTTTTTGCAGCATCCCCCTTCCCATCAAGCCATCCCACGATCTGGCATGGATTTTCTTACTTGGCCCCAGCTCAAACAGTGCCTGGCTCTCACCTCTGCACTTGTCGGCAGGATCGGGGGCCAAGGGGTTCCCAAAGAAGCCGTCTTTGCAGCGGTCGCAGTAGAAGCCAGCAGTGTTGTAGATGCACTTGAGGCACTCGCCTGTCCGGCGGTCGCAGTTCCCCACAGCGTTGGGCTCCACGTTGCCGTTGCACTGGCACGGCTGGCAGGGCCGGGAAGCCGCTGGGTCTCCAAAATAGCCGTCGGCACAGTACTCGCAGTTGGCCCCTGGCAAAGGAGAGATGAGGAGAAGCTCACACTGTTGCCCAGAAGGGAGAGGCTGCCTTGCTCACTCTGCCCAACAAAAATGAGGGCGTTCAGCCCCATCAGGGCCGGAACAACACGATCTCCACTCTCCTCACCATCACGGCCAACACACGATGCTCCGGACAGGCTCTTGAAAGTTAGGTGCAATGAGTGACCTCAGGCAAGTTGTTTGCTATTTGCTTTTTTCCTATTTTTCTATTCCCTCTCCCTCCCCACCCATCCTTTTTCCCTCCATGTTATGTGTTTAGACAAGAACCTTTCCCGGGTCAGGGCAATGTGTGTTTACACAGCCCTTAGGACTGAAACTGCCATTACAGGCAGGAGTGGCAGCGCCACAAGCAAGCCAGGCTGAGAAGATGGAATGATCTGCCTGGCTCCGAGCATCCTGGCCCGCTGACGCCTGTGTCTCCCCATTGAAGCTCCAGGGAAAGGCAGAGCAGAAGCGACCTGGGGGAGGGCATTACCAGCAGCTCCAGGAGGGCAGTGGTCACAGACAACTTCCTCGCCGCCTGGCAGCACCGAGCAGCCTTGGCCATTGCTGCAGGGGCATGCCCTGCAGCCGTACAGCTGCCGGGGGTCTTGGTAGAAGCCAAAGGGGCAGCTGACACTATTGCCCACGTTTTCGTCTCCTGAGTAGCATTCACCTGAAGGAGGAAGGAAAGGGCTTAGGGCAGTGTGCGCTCACCCCCAGTGGGACACCCTCCACCACTCGCTGTTGGCCATGACACCCACTGCAGCACAAGCACCTGTGGTCCAGCATCTTCCACTGGAGCCCTCGCAATCCCCACACCTGCCCATATGTGCTCCATTTCTCTGCCCATCAGTCCTTCACCATGCAGGAGGGACTGTGCCCTGCTTCTGCAACAGGAGCCCAGCAAGAGCCCACCAAGAAGCCCATCCCAGGGCATGGAAGCTGGCCGTCACCATCCAAAGGTGGCTGAATCTTGTTTTTCACAGCTCGTATAGCCCCCCGTTGCCTTTTGTGCCTCCTGATCAATGCTCAGATATTTGGAAATTCCAATTCAGACTTGGAAAATAGTGACAGCTTAACTTTGCATTACTTTGACTTTACATGGCAACACTGCAGGCTATTTTAACAAGACAGGTAATAAAACCTGTTTATGTCACCGATATCTACTGACACCATGCTTACCTTTAAAGCAAAAAGTCAGACAAAAAGATTTTTAATGCTATCCAAGCAGTAGGAGATGTTTTTCCCTCTCCAATGAGCATTGTCTAAGCCTGATTTGATCCCAACATATCTTTCTTTTATTTTTGGCCACAGCACTTCTAGGCTTTGGGGGTTTTTACCCATGATGTTCCCTGTACTCCAGCCCCCCAAGCCAGGGATCTTGCCCCACTCAGTGTCCCCAACACACTTCTATAGCTCAATTCTCATGACACAGGGAGCTGCTCTGCGATCCCATATGCCCCACAACCACAACATGGTGGTGGCTTCTCTTACCAGTGTCAGGATCACAAATTCCTCCCCCCTGGCAATTGCACAGCACGCAGATGCTGAACGGCCCCAGGCCAGGGGCATCTCTGCGGTAGCCAGGGGCACACCTCTCGCAGAACTGCCCCCGGTACCCCGCTGGGCACTCGCAGTGCTCCACCCAGGGAGCGGGGACTCCGGCGATGGGCTGTGCCGACACCAGGGTCACATTGTCAATGTAGCCAGTGCCTGGAGGGAGATACAGCTGGTCACCTGCGGGGGCCAACAACTCCACCTGCAAGTCCCCCACACCCAGGACCTGCACAGGTCGCATGTTTCATTACAACTTCCATGGGCAGATGGACGGAGACAAGGCTTTGCTGTCCCCACTGTTGCCATCCTGCTCAATTTCTTCATAATTTAATTTTGCCCATCTTAGGGCACTTTTTATTTTTTTATTTAGTTTTTTTTTTTTTAATACCTTCTAGCAAAGGCATCTCCATCTGGAAACTGGGTGTCTCCAGCAACAGAGAAGCCAACCTTGTGCTTGCAAGCTCTCCCTCCACTTACTGTACTCCCCAAAGGTGGCTCGGATCCAGAGAGCTGTCAGGTTTCCCAGCAGCCTACGATATTCAAAGTGATTCAGCCTCGGGCTCCACTTGCTGCTTGGGTGCTCGTCCAACCTGCCCGTGGGAGGGGGGAGAAGTGGAACCGGTTTCAAGAAAACGAGATGCCTCATCAAGAAAATGCAGCAGCCCCTGCTCATCTCCCTCCTGAGCCCAAGTTTTCAGGGGACAACCTCCACCCATGCGACTGACCCCAAGCAAAGTACCCAGCCCAACCTCAAGCCAGATCGTCTACCACCCTTCTCACAAAGCCCCTCATTCAGGAGAGAAGCACCTGAGATGCCTCCAGCCCAAACCAAGCAACCATTTGCCTCCTCTGAGGGATCACAGCTGAATCCAGGAGCTCCCTGAAGCTGCAGCCTTTCTTGCTTGTCCTGCCCCGAATGCCCCAGCATCCTCCTTTACCTGAATGTATACGTCTGGCTGACACCACAGGGCAAGACCTTCCCCGGGGGTAAGAAGGGGGCAGTGACTCTCAGGCCATTTCCTTCAAGGACCACGTCATGCTGAGATGGCTGGCGTCCCCCTCGGTCCAGGCGGTAATCGAAGGAGAGCGTCTGGCCGTAGCTCAGCTGCTGGTTCCCAAGGAATTTTGCTGTGAAGGGAAGAAAGGAAGAAAGTTAAAGGCTTAAAATCTTGTCTTCCTCCTAAAGGCTCAGTTCATGGGATCAGACCAAGCAAAGGGGACACTGACACCTCTCCCCTACACCAATCCCGCACCTACCGGGTGCCACAAAGTATATCGGCTCTGATCTCCTCACCGCTATGAAGGCATCCTGATGGTGTGGGGACCACTGGAGCTGGGCTGGGGACCCACTTTCATGGATGCCTTGCCAGCCTTCAGCACCTGGAACACCAAGAAGGAGCAGTCAGCAGGGACAGGAAAGGTGTTTCCCAGACTCCAGCATCTTTCTGGAGCTGTGTCTTATCAAAACCTCTGGCTTCCTACCCCTTGACCTCCGAGGGGGCAGCACAGTATCCCTGTGCTGATACGTCTGTAAATAGCTAGACTGGGCGTGGGGCTCTCCTCCCAAGTGGCAGGAAAGACATGATGAAGCAAGCCTATGCTCCCCACAACGCTCGTGCCCTACTTCAGCCTATGATCAAGCCATCCCACCCATCAAAGCACTGGGATGCCCAGCAGGGCTGTGAACCAGGCAGCTCCTCCAGCACTTCAAAGAGAAGAGATAGCAAACACCCCCAGGAACCATAGGGGTCTCCTGCTTGGGCTTCACCTTGCTGGAAGGTGGAGGTGATGTTGTAGATGCTGTGGTTGTCTGCACTGACACACGCAGCCGAGTGCCCATAGCAAAAGCAGGGGGAGCATCCCGCGGGGTTTCTGGCATCCAAGTTATAGAAGTTTTGCTTGCACCTGGGAAAACGCAAGAAGATGACAACATTCAAGTCTGCTTTCTCCTCTTCCTGGCTAACACAACCAGCCCTCTAACAACAGCCACACAACACAACCATCGCCACAGTCCAAGGTCATCACCAGGCTGGGATGGCAAGACAGGCGTGCAGGCACTGCCAGGGATGCAACTGCCAGGGAGATGGAGAACAAGCCACGCAGTGGTCCGGCAAGTCCTCATGTCACCCACCTCTCGCACCGCTCTCCAGTAGTGCTCGCCTTGCAGACACAGCGGCCGGAGAGGCAGCCCCCCATGCTGCCAGCTGGGTCACACTCACACTGCAGGCTCCTGCAACAGGGACAGAGGGAACCTCCACCCGGATTTCCAGCTCAGCCTGGGAGCTCAGTGCCCCCAGCTGTTATGTAAGACAGCAGAGAATCCCCCCAGCTACCAGTCTCATGCTAGAAGGGGAAAAATAATCAGCAGAGCCATCTCTCTAAGTAATCCAGCTGCAGCAGTATGGATGCCAGGCTGAGGCAGTGCCCAACACTACTACTCCAGGACACCCCAGAGCACCAGCTTGCAACCATCCCAGATGCCTCTCTTTAGCAAGACCCATCTACAAGTGCAAAGTGAAGCTCTGCTGAGCTTAATAAATGCTTTCTGAGCTTAATAGACCCTGGCTGAGCTCCAACAGGCAGCAACACGCCGGGGAGGCTCAGGCAGGAGGCCAGGCATAGCAGCATGGCTGCAGGAAGCCACCCCTCACCCTTTGCCTTCCGGGAGGCTTGAAGGAGCAACAGCAGGATGAAGCAAGGAAGAAGAGAACACAGTGCTGAGGAAACCAAACCAGAAACACTTTGAAAGGTGTTTAAACGAGGCTCCGCGCAAAGGAAGGAGTCTATTTTTGCATGCATATGTTTGCATAAGGGCAGTCCTTGCGAGTGGCACCAACCAGGGAGATCCACATATGGGCAGGTTTTATTTCACACGGCTAGCCTGGCTGGTGCCTGTTTGGCATTACCTGCATAATAAAGCAATTGCTTCACTCCGGTTTTGACGCTACTGTGTGGCAGCAAGCTCTGTGGGCTGGAAGGAAGGTCTAGCCCCTCTTGAGCCTGCCCTCTCCCAGTGACATTAGCTTAGGGCTGTCGGTGTGCTGCCATGAAACAAATTGCCTCTGCCCCTGCACAGGGTGATTTCAGCCTGCACGAGCGCTTTACAGCAGCTGAGAGGTTGTCCCTCCAGCTGTCCCCATGCCACCGATGGTCGCCAGCACTTACTGCCCCTTCCTCTGGCACCCAGCCTCAGAGAGGAACTCGAAGCCCGGCTGGCACTGGTCACACTTCTTGCCCATCACGCCAGGTTTGCAGCTGCACCGGCCGTCACTGTCACACTGAGGTCTAAGGGCGCCTGCGGAAAGAGGGGAAGGAGAGGTTTGGACAGGCACATCCCTGCGCCCTCCTGGCAGGACAGGGGAGCAAAGCACCACACTGTCATTGCAGCAGCAACCCAACCTCAGTGACAGGTCCCCCTCTGAGGTCCCAGCACAGGGCTGAGACACCAGGTCTGGCTGTTAAAGCTGCTCCAGCCTCCCTGACTGATGCAGGAGACTTGGAGGAGATAAATCGCAGCAGGCATTGACCAGATGCCCAGGACAAAGATCTTCTTCCCTACGTTGCAAAGGTCAAGATGGACTCCAGGGCACACAAACCAAGTGGAGAATTAGTACTTCTTTGCCAGACCCTCTGCTAGCAGACATTTGTGCAACTTGATTTTGGTGCCACCACGAGGACCATATAGGGCTGAGGTAGGCTCTTCCATTTCTGACCTACCACTGTGCACACGCAGGCACCGAGGGGAGAGGATACCAGAGCCACAAGCAGCCGTCCCGCTGCTGGGCGCTCCCCGCATGCCAGTGTGGTGGGCACCCATGGGGATATTCACCCTCCCACCACCTCAAAGCCTATTGCTCTGTCCTCTTGCCATCTGTTCTTTTATGTTCAGGTGGTGCACCTAAGTGATCTTCCTGCATCAACAGAGAGCAACAGGCATTTCAGTATCTAAAGCACTCTGTGTAAGAGGCACAAGCTACCTACTGCAGAGCAAGCCAAAACCTGATGAGGATGAAGGAGCCATCACATCTACTGTGTAACCACCACAAGGCCCACAGAAAACACCCCGGACCTAGAAATCCCATCTCATAGCATTGCAGCCTGCAAAAAGCTGCTGGAAGAGCTGGAGAGGCTGAAGCCCCTGTTCGTCCCCAAGTGCTGCAGCACTTTGCGCCACCTCCTCTCCTGAGGCACAACATGGTGAACTCAGGAATTATCCTTTCATTTTTACGATGCAATTAAAAGCCTTTGTGGAGCCCGCCAAAAACTGCAACGCCCAGGAAGCAGCAGCCTGACTCACAAAGCTGGCAAAAGCCATCACTCCCACACTGGGGTTTGGCCACCATCCTCCAGATAAGGATGGCAGCTGGGAGGGGCAAGCAGCTCCCCACAGGGCAGCTCCTGGTGGGTGTCAGCAGGTTCATGGCCACCTGCCAAATTCAGGGCGAAGCGGAGCAGGGTCCCTATCAGTGAGGCAGAGATTGTTGATTGAGATGCTGGAGGGAAGGGATACCGTCCAGAGGGACCTTGACAGGCTGGAGGAATGGGCCCATGTGAACATTATGAAGTTCAATAAGGTCAAGCGCAAGGTCCTGCATTTGGGACAGGACAATCCCCAGTATCAGTACTGACTGGGGGATGGATGGATGGAGAGCAGCTCTGTGGAGAAGGACTGGTGGATGAAAAGTTGGACATGAGCTGACAATGTGTGCTTGCAGCCCAGAAAGCCAATCGTGTCCTGGGTGCATCACCAGCAGGTCGAGGGGGGTGATGCTCCCCCTCTACTCTGCTCTCATGATACCCCACCTGGAGTACTGCATCCAGCTCTGGGGTCCCCAGCACAAAGCATGGGCCTGTTAGAGCAGGTCCAGAGGAGGCCATGAAAGTGGTCAGAGGGCTGGAACACCTCTGCTATGGAGAAAAGCTGAGAGAGTTGGGGTTGTTCAGCCTGGAGAAGAAAAGGCTCCAGGGAGACCTTACTGAAGCCTTTCAATATCCAAAGGGGGCTCAGTATATAAAAGCGAGTTCAGCAAAGGCTTTTAATTGCATCGTAAAAGCAAAAGGATAAGTCCCGAGTTCACAGTGCTGTGCCTTGGGAGGGGATGTGGTGCAAAGACAAAGAGACTTTTTACCAGGGTCTGTAGTAGCAGGACAAGGGGCAAAGTTTTTAAACTGAAAGAGAGGTTTAGATTGGACATAAGGAAGAAATGTTTTATGATGAGAGTGGTGGGACACTGGAACAGTTCACCCAGAGAAGTTGTGGATGCCCCATCATTGGAAGCGTTCAAGGCCAGGTTGGATGGGGCTTTGAGCAACCTGATCTAGTGAAAGATGTCCCTGCCCATGGCAGGGGAGTTGGACTGGATGATCTTTGAAGGTCTCTCCTAACCCAAACCATTCTGTGAATCTGTGATTATTTTGGGGGGCAGGTGGGTTTTGAAGCCTGGCTGTAGCCTGGAGCTGCTGAGGGGTTCGAAACACCCAGCACCAAGTGGCGAAGCACCCAGGAGGAGGAGCTCCTACGACTACCTTGCGGCAACACAGTGCTAGGCTCTGGCACCTTCCCAGAAAATCCCACCTGGAGCCAAGCCTGCCCCATTCACTCCTCCTGCGATGCTCTGATCTGGTGCATAGGGACCCAGAGCCTGACCTACGCCCCATGCTCAGCAGGGCTGAGGGACACGCAGGGCAGCAGGCGCTTTAAGCCCGACTACACCCCTGACCCAACCCTGTCCTCTCCCAGCGGGCGACCACTTACCCTGGGGGTGGCAGTGGCAGGGCAGGCAGCAGTCCTCCTCCCGCTGGCGAAAGAAGCCCTCCTTGCAGCGCTCGCAGTGGGCGCCCTCCGTGTTGCCCAGGCAGCCGAGGCAGCGGTACCCGTTCCCTGTCTCCCTCAGGAGGTGCCAGTCAAAGATGCACTGCCTGGACATCCCATTGCAGTCACAAACTGGGGAGAGGAGAGAGGCGTCTCAAATGATACTTAGAGATAAGGGCACCAGCTACAAAGCTGCAAGCCCACCCTGATGCCCAAGGAACAAGCCCAGGCGGTGCAAACCTCCCCTTCTTGCTCTGCTAATAAGAGCCCCATCCCCACATCTCTGCACTTGTCCCCAAGTGTCTGCGTCCATCAGTCACCCACGTGCCACCGATGCCCGCACCGTGCTCCACATCCCCACACTTTTGGTTTCACTGCCAACACAGCTCAGGATGGACAAACCCCCCAAGCCAAGCAGCCCTGCTCCACAGCACAGCATGGCCAAGTATGTTCTCCATCCTTTCAGAGGCCTTCCAACACAACAAGGTCTTTGAGCAAGCAGAGATGATAAACAAAACCCTAGACCTTGTCCTGATAAAAGCATGGGGAACTTTACTGGTGACTTCAGGGAAAAGGGAAAGATCCCTGAGGTTATGCTTGGTTTCACTCAGCCTCTGACCAGGAGTGAGCCCAGAAGGAAAAGCTCAATCAACTTCCACCAGGTCCCTCCATCTAGGTCTGCGATGCAAGTGTCCTCCCAGCCAAGCGCAGGGGTGATGAGGAGTGATTTGTGATCAGAGGAGCTTGGTGGAAGGTGCCAGCTGAGAGGGAGATTAAAAAAAGGTTTTGGCAGGATTACACAGGTCATCTCACCCCACCCTCCCCAGGAAGAAAAGCTGCAGCTGCCAACATCGTTGCATGATGGATGCCAGGAAGGACAGGCATGAGATTTTGCATCCCACTACAGCCAGGAGAGATGGGACCTCTGGAGAGCAGACTGCCAGATATCTCACCAGACATGCCAGCTCCAGCACTCTCCTCCATTGCCTTGCCCAGGTCTTCTCTTGAAGCCATGTCTCATCTACTTGCCAAGCCCTCAGCGGCCAGTACTAGAGTGTTTAAGCCTGAGGACCTTTATTTCAGATGAGGTCCTCAGTGCCACCAAGGAGAGCAGACACGGTTGAGAGAATGGTTGGCAAAGACAGGCGGGAGAAAGAAACACCCTGAGGGAAAAAGCAGGGTCCGCAGGGGTGCAGAGCCTGCTGACGAGCTGCTCCAAACCGCCCGATGCATGCCTCAACATCCCTCAGAGAAACTCTGCTCACTGCTGACCTCCTTGGGACATGAAAGCTGCCCATCTCAGCTCAGGTCACCTCTGACAGCACGGAGAGGTGGAAGAAATCCACGAGCAAGCAGAAATCTGCAGTGCGGATGCAGACAGCAAATTGTACTTGATACACATGGAGGCTCCTCCTTCCCAGCGCTCTCTGGCACAGCTTAGCCTGAGGATACAAGGTCCCTGTCCTCTGCATCTATGATTCCTGGGACCAGGCGAAGCCTCCTGTGCTCACTGCCCAAGCACGCAACACCCAGCGCTCACACCTGGGCACCGCCCGCCAGCCTCGCACACACCCATTAACACCCGCATACCAGACGAAGGCACTCAGCAAGCAGCAGCCAAGCCTGCTGCCAAGAAGAGAGATGACCTCATGCACCAACAAACGGAGAGAGATTTTCCCAGCTCTGGCAAACACGGTTCTTCCCTTTCAGCCTGGCTGCCAGGAGACAGATCCAGCTACAGAAGGTCTTCTTTCACCCCAGCCTGCTAGGAGGGGACCTGCAGATGCAGAAGTCCTGCCTCTTAGGGTATGAGAAAGCATCTAGAGCCTCAGTGGACATCACCAGTGACCAAAGGGCAGAGACAATACAAACAACCCACCAAAAGCAGCAACGCAGAACTTTCTCAAGGTGTTTGTGCTCACATTCACAGTGGGACTGCTTGGGGTCAATCCCACCCCTCATCCCTCCACACTAAAGCTGTTAAACTCCACCCACGCATCACCCTACATCTATGTAATCCAGAGGTTTTACTTGGTTGCTAAATTACAGGCATGAGCACCATTCCCCCAGGGAATGAAAACCTTTTTTCAGGTCTTGCTCTAAGGCTGCAGCACGTTCAGAGCCAACTCTCCAACCCTGGCACTGATTCAGGTCTCACTAATCAGAAGCCATTTAAGATGCTGTTGCAGATTAGTGCCACCACCTCACCTGCGTAGCTGTTCCTGTTGCTGCTCTTCTCCTGGAAACCTGAGAGCTCAGGCAGGTTAATCTTTACCAAGAGTGAGGCACTGGAGTTGCTAAGGAGACGGAGCATGTCAGAGCTGCTAGGAGATGAGGACCAACTGAGGACAGGATCCTTTTTGTATCCTGAGGCTCTGCCCTGAGATCATCCATTTCTCAGGCAGCTGTGGAGAAGAACAGGCTCTGCAGAGGAGAAGCTTTGCAGCTGGATTTCTTAAGCACTACATCGGCATGAAGGAGGTCCGAGGCATGCATCCAGCAGGACACCGTTCCCCCACCTCCCGCCCAGCAGAATAAGGCATGAAAAACACTTGTTTGCTGTGCCGAGACAAATTCCCACATCAAAAAGGCTCAGAGAAGGAGACAGGCAGCTTTAGACCCTTAAACTGTCATCTTAAGTTCACAAAACCAGAAAATGAGGTTGGCCCTGGGGTCTGCGAGGAGCAGAACCGATAGCTCCGTATGTATGGGCTGGTCTGCAAAGACTACTCCTTTCATCAAGGGATCAACAAAGCTTTGCATGCAACAAAGCCTCCACGACAACACAAGCCATTCCCCGCTCCATGCTTTTGGGACAGTGACCCAGAAGGCTGGCCCATCTGCCACCCATATCCTCGGTTTCCCCATCACCCAACTCCACAGCTTTCTCGCTGCAGGAAGACCTGCCCGTGTCTCCTGGGGCTCCATCAGCATGAGCAGGGAGAGACCACACACTGGGAGCTGAAACCTGCCATTCAGTGCCTTCTCCTTTCTAACACACCGAGTTAGACATGGTTAGACACCGAGTTGGCACAGTGGAGCTCTGACCTCCACACCCCAAGTCTTCCCCAAACCCTGGGAGACCCATTCAGCCATCACGTGCAGGCACACACCACCAAGGCAAACACACGCTTCCTCAGGCAAGGCTCTGCACAGTTCAGAGCACAAGCGCCCCAACCTCTGCTGCTCGACCAGATCATACGTGAACCCAATTTGACTCAAGCAGTTCATTTGCAAGCAAAACGGGATTACGTGTGCTAATTACAAGCAGGCAACTAGCGCCAGGACTGGAGGAGTAACAGCACGAGAGACTAATTTACACCACTGAACCAACACAGAAAGACTGCTGCGGCACAGAAACATGGCCAGTTATCAACTGCTGCTTTTACATATGCACAGAAATGAGTTCAAGAGTCCATGGAAAAGCAGCAGTTGCCTACACGCTCCCGGGGGGGAGGAATCTACATCAGTATTTTAAAACTTGCATGCAGTTAAGGCTGCTGTAACAATTATCCAAGTAGCAAGTAAAGCAGATCAGGTCGTCTTTTCTTAAAAAAAACCAACCAAACAAAAAAAACAAAAAAAAACCAAAACCCCGAAACCACTTATTCAGCACTTTTTTCCCATATCATGTTGCACTGCTCTAAAAGGAAAAATGATAAAGGACCAATTCAAGCCCAGCAAGCGTATTTCAGAACACCAGTGCTGCAGACAAAAAAAAAAAATTGAAATCGCTCAGTATTTACAAGGTACATGTAAAGACCTGATTTTGGCCAAACATACCCATCTCCAGACTATAAGCCAATACGACTGAAACCCTGACATTGAATTACCACTGGGCTGAACGCACTTAAACTTCCCCGCATCATCCCTCCGCTACAATTGCATATACCAGAGGATCCTCTGGATTTTTAAAGCTCACCGTCGGTCTATGTACTGCGGGAGACTCGCCACCTCCCATGGGGTGTGGTGGGGCTGTGGGCATCTCCTAAGCCCCACAGACTCGCACAAAATACAACCACCACACGTGTTGCTACAGCAAACTGGATCCTGGATGCTTCCAGCTCTTCCTTGGGCTTAGGGAATGTTTTGGTTATAGCAGCAGCAGGCAGATAAGCCACCCTGGGCAATACTTGCGCTCACGTCCAAATCCCACCCAAGTAGCAAGGCTTTATACAGAAAGCAATAAAGTAATTGCACATAAATAAGTTATTTAAAGGGGACGACAGCAAAAAGACAAAGTCTAAATGCTCATGTGATATTTAACCCCAGAGGAAGTGTAAGGAGAAGCACCTACAGGTCCAATTTTAATCCCAAAGGCGGGAGGGGAGAGCACCCTAGCAGGGAGGGTGTTGCGGCACCCAGCCGGCTCCCAGTTACCGGGACCCTCCAGCACTGGGGCAGGGCTGTGAGCAAAGCCGCTAGCGGGATTGCATGTCAGCGCACAAGCAGGAACAGCCGACCTTCCCGAAGCCTCACCTTCTCCTCCGTCGGTGCTCAGGGCTGCGGGCAGGAAAGACGCCACGAGGCAGCACAGGGCCAGGAGCCAGCACCCAGCCATTTCTTGTGCCGGGGAGCACAAGGCGCCTGCTCCAGCAGGCGATGGCGGGGCTCGCGACCGGCTGCCTATTGCTTTTTTTTTCGTGTGGTTTTTATCGGCTGCTCCACCTGAGTCACTCCCAACAGGAAGAGCGCGTGTGCTGTGGGCTGACTCACCCCGAGCAAGGAGCGCCCATCCCAGGGAGCGCAGACAGGCACCCGCCCGCGGCTGCCCTGTGCCATCAAGAGAGAAGCATCGACGACGGGGCGCAGCACCCCGAGGACCTCCTGCCTGCACCCTCCTAGCGGTGCTGGCTCATGGGGAAAAAATAAATGTAGCTGCAGCCCCTGCAGGCACCCCTCCTGCCCATCCCGCTCACCCAGCTCCATCCCACCCACTGTCACTGCCTCCATGGGCAGGGCACTGGTGCTGGCTGGGGAGAGACGGGCTGCCCGGGCATGCAGGCGGCTTGCAGGGAGCTAAATGAGACACGATGAGCTCACGGGAAGCCTGGGGAGGGTGGATGGGGACTGCCCGCTCACAAGCCAAGTCCAGCCAACCAACCTGCAAGAGCAGGGCTCAAAACCATCTGGAAGAGGTGACTAGCGGGACTCACAGCCAAGGGCTGCTGGGGATGCAAAACGACCATGAGGACAACATGGACATGTACTCAGAAAGCAGATCTATCAGGATTTACCAGACAAGCATCAGGTTCGGTAAATCCCCAGACCTAGAAATGGGGTGAAGGCCTGGAATCATCTTACACGTTTGTCTGCTTTTGCTCCCTAGACAGAAAATAAGGTTAGATAAGTCCTTGGCCTTACCTAATAGAGCAACTTAGAAAGAGGATGAGGAGTGCAGACAGAGAGGGGAAAGGCTTGCCTGAGGTTGCTGATGGAGCCGGGATGAGGATCCCAGGCTCCACAGCCCCAGGTCCATTAGCATTTTTGTCTCAAGGGTAGCCAACGAGCCACACAAGACATGAAGGCTAATTCCACCTTGCTCCTTGCCTTTGCCTTGGAGAAGGACATGACCACTTCTACAGGGGAAGAGAGAAATCTGGCGGCAGGGTTCCTCCTAGTCCTGCATATGTCAGGATAAGTGAGATGCCAGCACATCCACCTGACCTGGAAAAGCAGCCCACCAGAGGGTAACAAGGAAGGATGGATCTCGTGCTGCATCACAGCATCTTCCCCTGCTTACTGCCAGGGGACACCTACTGTCACAAGTGACCATAAGCAGCCCGTGAGCACCTTTAGGTGGAATGAAGACACCTAACAAATTTGCCCCCAGGCTAAGACACAAGTTGCCTCTCAGGTCACTTTCTGCATTAGGGACTGAAACTCAAACCAATAAACAACGGTGCTGATGTGCTGCTTGTTCCAGAGCTAACAAACCTGGGGTGATTAACATTTAGGTCCTTATCTGAGCCTCTTACGCTATCCAACAGCCTCCAGACACTCATGCACCTGGAGCTGACTCAGAGGGCTTTCCTCCATGGCTCCTGGTGATCTCATGGGTGCAAACAGCCTGAAGTCACCACATCTTTGCGCCTTCCTTTGCCAAGCTTACCTGCCTCTGCTGATTGAGTCAACTATCTTTTATAAACAGACTGTTTCCTTTTAATTTCACATGCTGGATCTTAATATAGTTCACAACAAGGAACCCAGCTTCACAAATACACTGGTGGCATATTGGGTTTTGGCACCCAAGGTTGTCTTATCTGGTTTTTAATTATTATTTTTTTAAGAAGCGAGACAAAACCTCTTATGGTGTTCGCACCGATTTGGCAGTTCTTAGGGTCTACTTATTCCTCTAATGAAACACACTTAATCCCTTCTGCTCTAAAGTACATCACTTGCCTCAAACACATCTGCTGCGTCCTTCCTACCTGCTGACACCCTTCTGCTCAGGAAACTCCTCTCCTCTAGCAGCGTTGTGAGTACAGTGGTTCCTTTGGACATTGCCCAGCCTGAGTCCTTGGCTGATTTCTCTCTTGGAAGACCAGCTCTTACCACCAGGAACCTTATCCCTTAACTGGCTCCTCCATGTTATCCCTTCTACCTCACTGTTATCAGCCCACCTCTTACTTTACTTCTGCAAATAAGGCACTGACACAGCTCTCTCTCCAGTCATTTCTGCATATTTACTTAGGTTACTCTTACCTCGTCATCCTCCACCATCCTTTGAGATCATCTCTGGTAGCATAAGGCTACCCAAAAATATATTTTCTTGGGCCCTGATTTTCTAAACACACCAGATCTGGAACAAACTGATGCCCGTCACCTTCCACAGAGCAAATGTTGCCCATCGCAACCCATTGCTATGGCAGCACCATTTAGAAAAGGTCTCATATAAACACGGTTAACAGAAATGTTACCTTTTAAAGTGAGCAGAAGTGTAAGTGATGGGAGGCATGAAGAACAGCAGCACTCATCTGACATTGCAACGAATCAGCATTTCTTCACTGGAGAACCTGGCTCTTTTAATCTGCAACATAAGAAGTGTCCTTCTGAAGATGTCCTATATTCATTCTTCATAATGGGGCTAAGAGAGCTGCTACGGCATGGAGACCACCACAGTGGCTGGCACGTTTATCAGTCCTTGAGGACATGGCCATGGCAGAATTAACCACCCCAAAGATCTGCATAATAATCTGAATTTTGTTGATAGCCGCCGGTGGCAAGTGATGGATGTGTGAAAACCCCAAAGCAATAGTTTTATTTATGTAACCAAGGGAAAAAAAAAACATTTTGGTGGCTCATAACAATGCCAAGATAAAGGCAAGAACTACCCAGTGGCAAGCAGGGCACATCTAACCTTCTGCATGTCCTTGCAGCCCATCTTGCCCCTGGCACCCCCACACCTTTCTCCACAAGGGACCTTCTGAGCTGCAATGTCCTCCTGCAACTCTGGTCCTGGGCTGCTTCTGCAGGTGGCCTAACTTCTCCTTTGGGGTTTGTCAAGAAGCGGCTTATCTTGAGCTATTTTCTGTTTGCTTGCCCACTTTCCTTCCCACTGCCACTGCACACACGTGCCCGCTCACTGCCAGCCTCTTCAAGCCCGAGGAGTTTCTCCTCTAGTCCAGCAGCAAACCTTTATCCTGCCACCCGGCACTTCCTCGACATGGAAAATTGGGGATCCTGCCGCGCCGGTATCACCAAACACAGTGCAGCGATAAAGTCTGGACTTCGGACTCTCTTTCGCCAGATGGGTGCCCTGGCCTTCTCAAAGCAGGCTTAAGGCCAGCACACCGAGCCGCCTTCCCTGTGCCGGTGCGGAGGTGGTTCCATGATACAGCACTATTCCCAGACAGAGAATCTGTTTTATAACCTAGGATTTAAAGCACAGTGATATTATCGGTTGATCCTTTAAAAAAAAGAAATATGTATCTCTCTCCTCCTTGCTCAGGAACACGTGGGCTTCCTTCAGGAGACGTCACCTTCTGGCACGTTTTGTTTTTATGGCTGGTTTTGGTGGGTCTACAGGCACAGTTAGACACCTAGGGGCAGCCCTTGCTCAGGGGTGGCAAAACTCCTCCTGTCAGCCAGGGCCACCTGGAGCAGAGGAGATCATTCAGGCAGAGGCTCTGCTGGGACTGGCAGAGGCAGGCAGGGGAGCAGGCAGGCAGCAGGACACTGGGGGTCAAGTAGGAGCACTGCCCTGCCCGGGTCATGGCGGCAGCGGTGAGCAAGCAGGGCGGGGCCAGGCAGCAGCGGCACAGTGAGGAAGTGCCATCATGTCTGGCCTTGCCTCGCCTGTGCCCTGCCTGTACCAGCGAGGGAGTGAGGCAGACAGACAGACACGTGGAGATGAGAGAAGAAGGCAGTGCTGTCCCAACGTGTTCCCCTCTCTGCCCCCATGCCTTGCAGCGATGGCTGCTAGGCTTCACTGNTGGGGTTTTTTTTTTTTTTTTTTTTTTTCCCCTCCAGCATCCCTGATGTTTCTCAGATGGGGGCACGCTGAAGATACAGTCCAGCGACTAACTAGAAAGACTAACCAGAATGTGGTCCAAGATGTCATGGCTGTAGATGGGGAGCACAGGACACCGCCAGCTTGGCATGACAGCTGTATGTTCTCTTCTCCTTCCTCAGATTCACATGGGCACGCTAGAGCTGCCTCCTCCAGGCAGTTACTCTCAGCACTTACTAACTCCTGACAATACCTTGTCCTCCCCAGAAGTGAGAACCTGCCTCAGCAGCCCCATGAGGTTAAGTCTTCTGAACTTCAGCCTCCCCAGAGCAGCCCGCGAAGTCCCCAACCTCCGTGAAGCCCCAAGCTCCCCTCCTCAAGCAGCTCTCTCCCACTCTGCTGGGAAAAGCACCCCAACGATTTTTACTCAGCTGCAAACACCCCTGCTGATAACCAGCGCCGCTCTGGCCAAGTCTGTCCCATTGCCACCTGCTCACCTGCTGCCAGCCTCTCACTTCTCCAGGGAGCACGTGAGGGATGATGGAGCTTGAACTTGGACAGGGATAAAAGCCACCAAAGCATGGCTCGCTCACTCCTCAGCAAGATCCCTCCTCTTCCACCTTGAGGTCAAGCCCACGCTGAGCAGAAACACCCTCCTCAGATGTTCTCTACCTGGACTTCAAAATATCAATAAAACACTTCCTCAGTGAGCTGGAAGCATTATTTCTCATGCTCCCTTGGGTCTGCTCCTCCCTGTGGCAGAGAGTAGCACATACTGCCCTCAAAAAGCTCCTAGAGATTTTGGCTGTTCCAGACCAGTGTGATACAAGTGTTTCAGAGACCCAGCATAAATCTACAGAAGCCAAGAGCTTCACCTTAATTTGGGATTTCACCCAGGCTTTGCAGGACAAGCACTGATGCTGTGTGACTTCAAGATAAAATAAAAAGCAGAGACTTGCTTCCTAAGCTGAATATTTTAGTCCCAAAATGGTAAGAGGCTCCATGTCAAGCTACAGCCCATGCAAGGTCAGCACCATCCCACCACCCGATGCTTTGCTCCCCGACTGCTACCTACAGTCCAGCTGAAACATCAGATTTTACCAGCCAGGATTTGCTCAACAGCAATGTTGGCAAAAAAAAAAAAAAAAAAAGGCATTTTAGAAAACAAATGCATTAGTGGCAAATATAGCTGAAGAACAAACAGCTGCAGCTAGACAAACTGAAATAAAAAAAAATAATGGAAAGAACTTACCAATTGAGAAGGGATTTGCTCTGATGTAAGTTAATGGAGACATGCATTTTCCTCTGCTGAGAAAAATAAAGAAATCCAGTCTGCAGCTGTAAGATGGGTGTGATTGCAGAACTGCCCAGTCTGTTATCACAGTAATCTGTCCTGACATTAAAAACTTGCTTAATTCAGGAATAAACTTTATCCCAGGCTCTGGCAGACAGGACCCACAGAACAACACAGAGTACCCAGATTTATGGCAGTTCCCAGTAGAGAAATTTCAGCTGCTTTATTCAGTGTTTTTGGTTTTCTTCCCAGGAACTCCACCCTTTTCCGTGTGTTCAGCGGAAAGCAGAAAGGATTTCACCCTTACATTGTAAAGAAACACCCCCCAGTCCCCCAGGGCTTTCCAGGAAGACAGTGCAGCTCCGATAGCATCAGCACCAACAACATAATCTTATTTTTTAAGGCCTGGAAAACCAGCAGCATAAAATTCATTGTAGCCATGGCAATGGAGCAGTGGACACAGGGAGAAACCATAATCACTATGGCCATCTGCAGCCCATCACATGAATTTCCAAATTACTTTTCCCTTTCTCCCACCCCAATCCAGCTCATCTGATTAATTAAGCAAGAGGTGAATCTTACAACTGAGACACATCCCCATCAGCACCCCTCATCCCCCCCCAAAAAGCAATACTCAAAAGAATGCCAAGGTATAAGGGGGTTACAAATATTCAGACTTTATTATAAATAAGAAATACTGTTTTATACATAAAAACTGCAAGTGTTGCATTTTGTTCACCGCCCCAGACAGCAAGACCACAGATTAAGGCAAAAAGCTGGAGTGAAGGCACATACTGAGGGGGCCACAGTCAGGAATAAGGGTGATGAAGGGGCTGTCACGCATTGCCTGGGACATCCAGCACTCCACCAGCAGCTGTTGCACCATCACATTACATAAAGAAATAACTGGACTTATACAATGAATAATGGCTGTAATGCAGTAGTGATTAAGAGATAGCTTGTAAAGATTTTTTTTTTTATTTAAAAATAAAATTCTGTTAAAAACAGCTTAAGGAAAAAAAAACAAAAAGAGAAGAAAGCAGGAAACCTTAGGCCTGAGGTCAGCCAGGGCTTGCGCACATCTTCGCATCTGCTCTTCTCACAGCCCTGGCAGAGAGGTGACGCGGTTACAGCCAGCCATCTGACCAGAGCAGCCGGCCAAGACACTGACCTCAATGGCCCACACGCGTGGGCGAGCACAGGTAAGCTCTCCTCCAGGTATTAGGTATGTTTGCAGGCGGGGGGAAATCCCAAGCTGGTAGACTGTAAGACTCTCTAAGAGAAGGGGTACAAGAGCGATACGGGGTTTGCTGGGAACAACCCCCGCCCAGCAGCGCCGTTCCCGACAGTGCATCAAGCCTCCCGCCTCACACAGTGGTATCAAGATGTCTCCAAATCCAGCTCTCCAACCACCACAATGCTGGGTATGGTCTCCCAACAGCACTACAGCTCCTCACAGCCCAACTGCAAAGCCACAGCCCCTGCTCTCCTCCTGGCACAACGTCCCTGGGGACAAGGGACACAAAATGGGGTGCTGTGAACACCGCTCATCAAGGCTGGCTTTGCAGGGAGGGCTAGAAAGCATCCACCCAATGGACAAAGTGGTTATTGCTGATGCCCATACGGGTGCTGAGGATACGGGAGAGAGAAGAAAAGGGAGCCCAGCTAGGAAAAATACCAAGATCTAAGCAAATAATACGGAGAGAAACAATATACGGTGCACACGCCCTGATGGCTACAAGGGAAAGCACATAGAGGAGGCCAGGCTGTGCCACTCTGGAAATATGGCCGAGTATATTTACACACACATACGCACACATGAGAGACTTCCTCACACTATAATCATGATTTTAAAAAAAAAAAAAAAGGAAAAAAAAAAATCACATTCACACAAAAAAATATAAATTTGAAATAATTAATAGCACCAGTGTGTGTCAGATAATAATTTCTTCCCCGCTACGCAAACGTACGAAGTTGCATAGTGTTTAAGAATAGATATATACTGGATCTCAAGGAGGGGGTGGGGGGGATGCCAGGCTGGAGGCAAGGAGGAAGCCACAGAGGATGCTCTCGTCTCAGAGAAGGGCCGGAGGAGAAGCAAGGGGCTCCCATCCAGCACCAGTAAGCAGCTGGGAGGCACTACCTGGGGAGGGAACCTGCCAGGGAGGTGGCAGCAGCAGTGTGAAATGCAGAATTTCCACCTGAGCCCAGCCTGAAGTCCCTGTGCTGTGGTGGCTTTACAGTGACCGGAAGATTGGTAGGCAAAAAGGAAGGAGGGCACCAGTAAGCTCCAGCTCCTTCTGCCAGGTTAAAAACAGGCAAAAGGCAAGAGCAATGCCAGGAGATATAAAAATGCCACTGTCCTCCTCCAGCAAGAAGATGGGGAGAAAGACCTTTTCGTTTCTACTTGCATGCCCCCTTCCTTCCCCACCCAAAGACATTCAGCATGAAGGCCAGTGCAGCACTCAGAGCTCTCTGGATGACAGCTCTCCTCTTCAGCAAGACTTTTCCTGCTTGAACAAACTAATCTGTCAATCAGACACTTGTAGCCTAAAAAAAAATCCTCTGGTAATTTGATAGCAACACCTACAGATGGGAACGCAGCTCGTGGCTTCCACACTCCCCAGCCTGGACTACCCAGCAGGTAGCTGCTTACAGACTGGACCCAAAACTTCTCCACAGACCAGGAGCAGGGCTGGCAAGGCCCACCACTCCACCAGTAAAGACCTATCACTCCATCAGTATCCCAATCTTCCCAAAGAGCTCCTCTCAGAGGCTGTGTTTTTCTCAGAGTGATGCATCATCACAGAAAGCATTTCAGAAAGAGGCTTCGGCTATTTTGTCAAAGGCTACCAACGCCATCGATTGGCCACTAGTTAATGATAAAAAAAAAAATTCACAGGGTTAGAAGTTGGGAAGAGGGATCTGAATGAATGCAGCTATACTGGCCATTACAGTAATACTTTGGTAGCCATCCCCTTCCTTCATAGGGACAGAGAGCTCTGAGACCAAGGATTTTTACAGTCAAGGGGAGAAGAGAGGAGAGAAAGTAGGGTTAGTTTTGCCTTGCTGTATACAGCTCACATGGTTATTTCTGAACCACAGTATAAAGAGTCCAGAGCATCTCTCATCCTTGCACTAATCAAAGGGAAACTGTGTCTGAGAAAGGAGCAAAGGTGGAGTGCTCAGGAAGACAGTTTGTATTAAAAAAAACCCCTTTGATGCCCAAGACGGATATTTAATTTGTTTCTCTCTAAAAAAAAAAAACAAACAAAAACAAAACAAACAAACAAAAAAAACTTTCAACTTATCCTGATTTGGAAAGAAAACAGTGGCTGCGAGCAGCAAAGAGTTGGGGACTTGAAGAAGGTAATGTGTGTTAAGGCACTCCATAGCCAAACCACCGCTCCACCGCTCACCAGGGGAATACCTCCCACCCCCAGTGCACCCTTAGGGTTTCTCAATGGACGGGGTGTTAAAACAGCCAGACGGCAAGGTCTTCTTGATGTCTTCCAGGTTGCTAATGTCCTTCAGGATCTCTTCAATGTCCCTGTTGTAGGCCTGTATTGCATCATCTTGCTTCCTGGCTTCTCTCTCAAGGAAAGACACTTTCTGGTCTAGGTCGCTATCTTTCATCTTGTCTTTGGCACTGTTCAGGGTACCCTCAATCTCATTCAGTTTGTTCAAGTCCACTGTCTCCAGTTGCCCTGAAAAACCAGAAGCAAACAATGAAGTCCATTAAGAAAAAAAACCTTTGATGCACTGGTTTTGGGTGCTTACATAGCTGAGCCCATTCCCAGACTGAGATCTCCATTGGGCCATCTCTGCATTAGAAACAGCGTTTAAACAGAACCAATCAAATGTGTTGCACCTTCACTGCCTCAACAACGGTCCTCAGCTCACAGAAAAGCGGTACCAAACACTGCACAACAAGCTTTGAGGCCACCCCAAAGGGGAAAAAAAAAAACCAACCAACCAAAGAAAACCCTTGCTGAAAACACGCAAACCCCGTTTTTAGAAGTGAATGGACCCATTTCATTCGTGGCACAGCACCGGCAGGGAAGCCAGCACACCACGGCAGCTACCAGCACTGCAACGTCAGGCAGCAGGAAAACACTCAAAGGTGTAAGGCGTATTAAGGATAGTCTTACCTAATTGATCCAGCAGGCCATTAATGGTGGCAAGCAAGCTGTTCACAGAGTTCTTTGCTTTTCTTGCGTTGTCTTCTGCCTCCTGGGCAGCCTGTGAGGCCTGCAGGGTATAAAAAAATGAGAGCACAAAAAGGCTGTAGGGGATTACAAAACCGTTGCCTCTCCTTTTCACAGGTCTGCCCAAGCAGTTAGTCACACACATCCCTGGCTCCTCTCTCCAGGATAACACCCCTGTGCTGAGATCTTTATCACAGTGCTGGCAAAGACCGACAAACTTCAAATAATTAGTTTTCTGATCATTTCAGGATGGGGATCCCTGATAACCAAGGACTTTACAGGAAAAGTCAGAACAGACTCAATAGAGCTACAGTCAGGTTTCAGTTAAAATAAGAGGAAAGTGTTGCATTAAGAAAACTGGCTCTCAAATTCCAGCAGGGAACCTATGCTAATGCCACCAGAGGAGCTCCTTTGCTCATCTCGTGTTTTCAATCCCACTTAAAACTTGGAAAAGAATGAATACTGGCTGGACCCAGTGATGTCTTTGCAAGAGAACAGCAGGAGAAAAGCCTGCATCGCCAAGACAGCAGGGAGAAGGCACCTTCTTGCCACAGCTGCCACCTGCCAGTATTACTTACCATGCCTGCCATCATCATATCCTGCTCAGCATCATCCTGCTTCCGCTTCAGCTCTTTTTCTGCATCCTGTAGTTGCTTCATCATGTCATCCACTTCTCTGGCCAGCCCTGTCACATCAGCGAAAGTCTTGTCAGCTTCAGCTTTGGCAGCAGCAGCACTCTACAGCCAACAAGGGGAACAGTACGGAAAAAGGTGGTGAAGGTGCAGAACTTCCTTCAATCCTTTTTGTCAAAATGCACCAATTTCCTATCATGCCACATTTTGCATTCACTGGTGGGGAATACAGCAGAAAGCACACGAGGTTTACCAGGAAATACTGGAACAGAGGAGGTTATACAGTCACACACCAATATCACTGGGGGTGGCTCCAGAACCACAAAGGACTCACCTTCTGAACAGAACCGGCAATTTTCTCAGCATCATCTGCTTTAGTCTTGGCTTCGCGGGCATCAGCAGCAGCATTGCCAAGCGCCAGCTCTGCCTGGCGCGTCTTATTGTTGGCTTCAGCAATGGTCTGGGTAATGGCAGGAATCTTTTTCAGTGCCTCTTCAGCTGCTGTCTTGTTATCATTCACCCGCTTATCAAAATCTAAGAAAGGATAAAACAGATTCTTATCACTTCATCCAGAAGAGCCTTAGGATGCTTCTTTGATCAAGCTACCCAGGCTTTGCCACCTTGACATTAGAGGAATGAAGAGCAAACTGGGGTGGGGGGAGGGTATATGCTTGCAGTTCTCCCTATTACACCTCTTCTGATGCTAAATAAGGACCTTAAACAAAAAGAAGATTTCTAGTCACTGAAAACATTTCTACTTTTTCTTTAAAGAAAAAAAAGGCCAAAAAAACACACCTAACACTCAGGTACTGGCAATAGCATGGACCGTTTAACCAAGATACCCTACCGCCACGTCACTTGTCACACAGGAACTGAAGGATTCACTGCAAGTGCTTTCTCTTTACCTCTCAGGTTGCTGAGAATGGTATTAGCCTCCTGTAGTGTGCCATTGCCCTTCCGAGCAGCTTCTTCAGCCAGGGCTTTTGCTGCATCTGCTCGAGCCAAGAGCTGGTCTGCAGTCTAAGGAGACATGACATGTATCAACATATTCTTACCTTTTGAAGGACAGCCACCTAGGTGTATCAAAAAAGCATCGCTCAGCCTGAAACACCAACGCCACACAGAACAGCGTTCATCTCTCAGTGGCAATGCTTCCTCTGAAACCAGGTGAATTTAGGTACTTTTGAAATACTGTTCTGAATACAAAGACGACACCACACCTGGCAAACATCTCCTATTCTCCCATATAGCCTCAATGCCATTGCGTTTACCAGCTTTTTGCATCTCCTTTCCAGGACCATTCTTCAGTATTCTTGTAAGTAACAAGCAGCGCTAATATAAGACTGAATAAGACCAAATCTTTCATATCTGACCAGTTATTTGTTTTTCTTTGTTTTTTCCAGGGAACAGAAGCCTGCACAAAACAGAACTGACCTGTTGCTCCGTCTTCCCTTTCTCCAAGAGGTTCTTTACTTCGAGCTCCTTTCCTTTCATGTCTTCTCTCAAGTCCTCATAATCTTTCAGCTTCCTGGCAATTAGCTGATCTAACTCCTCCGCTTCCTTCTTGATCTTATTTGCTTCATTCTGCAGGTAGAAATCAGAAACAAACACAGATTCCTGAATAGGTGGCAAAACATGGTATAGCTTCTAACCATCAAACAGGTAGAAGCTATAATGGGTTCACATCTCTTACAACTACAGTTATAACTTTGCCTTCAAAGCTCTGAATACCACGAGGGTCAGTGCAATGAAGGACAGAGGTTGCAGACAGTTTCATGTGCAAGACAATCTACTGCACTACAGTAAGCACAGGAGAGGGAGCAGTTCTGCAGACTTCAGAGGGAACTGAAATTTTTGCACTTCTCTTCAAGACAAGATGTTTGGCAAACAACATTTCACTTGGTTTATTGTCCTTCAGAGACTGGGGGAGGCAGGGGTTTACATATGTAGTTGCCTGCATGCAAGTCTCCTGCATAAAAGCGAAATGAACAAGTCTGGATTATGCCTAGACAAAAATTCCACAGACTGTTCTTATGCAGAGAAACATTAGCAGAGCACATGCAAGGTATGTCAGCAACCTAGCACACTGCTATAATGCTTGTCCTCTTTAGATAACGCTGTGCATGATGCTTCCCACACGTACCTCCAGCCCTGTGGAATCCACGGTAGGCAGACTGGTGAGATTAGCATAGATCTGCAGGGCTTTGTTTCCAGCTTCCTCTGCCTCCGCAAGCACCTTGTTGGCCTGTTTCTCTAGGTCTCGAGAAATGTTCCTTGCTTGATTGTACCTAAAAAAACCCCAAGGATCCAGTTATACTAGAAATTTTTTTTGTAGAACTGAACTTACTAGGAGAGTAGAGAGGCTAAGAAATTGAAAGACAACTCCCATAAAACCCAAAGCATACAACTCTACAGAAGGCATCTTAGTTTTAAGCACCGCTCTAAAGCCAGGATATAAAAACAATTTTCTGTTACTGACTCACTTCTGGTTGAGCTCATCAATGTCATTTGCAGTTTGGTTTTCTCCAGCCAGGGTCTTCAGCAGCAGTTGATATGCTTCTGTGGAAGTATCATTTGCTGCCTTGGCTATACGAACAATCTCATCAGCTTCTTTTTTGTGTCTGGACAAGATTACAGAAGAAAAATAATGCCATTAGAATTGTCAGCCAGTGGTTTCTATCCTCAATTCCAGATTTTATTCTCTCTTCCAGATTTTATTCTCTCTTACTTTTCCTTCTTTCACCCAGATTTGCATATGGAGGATGCTGAAACATTTGCAACAGAAGATGCTGTTTGCGACCATCTCTGCGACCAAGGCATCACTCCAGCAGTGCCCATGAGATCAGCTGAAAGGCACCACTATGGTTGTACACGTCTCTCATTCACATGTCTAGTGTTTGCCCTCAATGATACATAGGCATGCACCCACAGTGCCAGTCTCTTACTCAGAAAAGGGCATGTGTTTCCTGTCAAGCAAATTAAATTTTGCTTCCCCCTTGCAGGAAAGAGCAGGGCCCTGATGCGGTCTGCAAGGAGCATGTCTTGCCACAGCCTACCTTTCAGCCAGCTTATGGGCCTCTTCTGCTAATAGAGTCATGTTGTTAGGGTCCCCGCTTGACTCCGGAGGTGTAATGGACTGGAAAAAAAGAAAAAAGTAAGTCTTAAAGCTCTTTTTTCATCTTTTATTCATCTTTGCTTTAAATATTTATTGTCATGATCTAAATGCTTAGAGATGTGTCTAACCTATTTCTGACTTCTCTATATTTTTTACTTAAGCCCATGCAGTTTCCACTACTGGTTATCTCTTAAAAACAAAAGTGCTTATATTTATTTAGGGGTTCTTACGTTGGTTTCTTTGAGCAGCGGCTAAGATACAATCCATGACAGACACTGGTGATCTTCCTTTATCTCCCATGAGCTTGGATAGGGGAGAAGACATTTCCATAGCAAATTTGATATATAAGACAGAGAACAAGCAGAGAAACACACCAGGGGGCACAGAAAGAAAAGGCCCTTTCCTCTCCTAACCACGTGGGTTCTTGGCAGCACACTCACCACATTGTCAGCTGCCATCTTTGCCTTCTCAAGCATATCAGAAGCTAAGCTGATCAGGTCCTCAGTGTCCTCCACCCGCACCCGGGCTTGCTCTGCCAGGTTCTCTGTCTCCCGCACCATGCCCTGGATGTTCCTCAGCCTGTTGAGCTGACTCGCTAGTGTGCTGTTGATGTCTTTGAGACGATCCATGAGGCCCTGATCTACGTCTGAAACGCAAGATATAAAAGAGGAGAAGCAAAATTAATTACAGCAGGAAGAGAAGCTGGAGCAGCAGCTCACCAGTGCAGGCAACACGTTGGTAGGTTAATCCCCTACTGAAAGGGGACCAGCAAAGCCGTTTCATAAGTCAGTCAGCTTGAGATCAAAGTTGTCATCAGAACATGCACCAAATATGAGAAATGAAAAGTCATTAACTACTAATAAGACAATCCTGCTGGGTGTTGGAACCAACTCTGAAGGATGATTTTGTGTTCAGAATCATGTTTCACCTCTATCATTGACTTAAAGACAACAGAGCTGCTCCTCAAGAGGTATGAAACATCTGCTTTGTGAATTCTCTTTAGCTTAACTCCTAGGAGGTAAGCAGAGATGGAGAATAGTGGGGCTGTCCATTATTCCCCGCTTTGGGCAATGGTGGCTACTCCCAAGCCAGACACAATCTCCATACGGAACAGCTGGAAGATGTGCGGAATAGCAAACCCACCCCAAACTCTCCCCCAAACCAAAGGGATGAGAAAAGCTGGCAAGACAGAGCCTTAGTTTTCCAGCCTGTAGGATCTATGAGCCCTCTAAACCTCCCCAAATTTTTGGACCACCAGGTAACTCCCCAAAACAGCATCTTAATAATGGAGCCATAAAAGCACAAATACATGCCTCATGACCAGGGGCAATTACTTTTGAAAAGGTGAGTGTTAAGAGATGAAGTACAAGCAGAAGCCTGCAGGCCTCCAAAATTAAGATTTTTCCCAAACACTTTCCCCTGACCTTGCAACACATCTTAAGTGTTGAACATGAACATTTGATACATTTCAAAAACACACTACAAACTACATATCAAGTAGAAAACCAAAAATAAATGCTACAGGTGTGCACAGATTTTTGCAAGGGTAGTTTTTGTTGCACTTAACTCGCCTCTTAGTTAGGGAAGAGCAAAAAAGCTGGTGAAGGGTCTAGAGCACAAGTCTTAAAAGGAGTGGCTGAGGGAACTGGCGTTGTTTAGCCTGGAGAAGAGGAGGCTGAGGAGAGACCTTATCGCTCTCTACAACTACCTGAAAGGAGGTTGTAGCGAGGTGGGTGTCAGTCCCTTCTCCCAAGTAACAAGCGATAGGACAAGAGGAAATGGCCTCAAGTTGTGCCAGGGGAGGTTTAGATTGGATACTAGGAAAAATTTCTTCACGGAAAGGGCTGTCGAGCACTGGAACAGGCTGCCCAGGGAAGTGGTTGAGTCCCCATCCCTAGAGGTATTTAAAATACCTCCCTGGAGGTATTTAAAAGATGTGGTACTTAGGGACATGGTTTAGTGGTAGACTTGACAGTGTTACATTAACAGTTGGACTCAATCTTAAGGGTCTTTTCCAACTTAAATGATTCTATGGTTCTAAGAAGTGGAAAGACAGATGAAAAATGCCACCACAAAACCAAATCCATTCCCTCACTTTTCTCCAATCCCCACTCTCCTACCCCGCTATGTGCGACTATTATATAGGCACAGATGCCAAGCAAGCAGCATGAAGCTACCTCAGCTAGAACTGAGAAGAGCTTCAGTGGTCATTCCCACTGGCGGGAATCTTCCCAAGCAAACATAAGAGTTAGATGTGTGTCAGCTTTTTCCCAGCTTCACACAAAGGGGACAGATTTTTCCAATGTGGTCCGAAATCACTGAACCAACTCCCAGGGGAACATCTTTTACTGCAAAGTCAATAATCTTCAAGTTGCTCTTCTCCAAAACACACATCAACTTATACCTTAAAAAACCCTAAAGATAAACCACTGTCATGTTGCTTAGCATCCTGCTCACAGACAACCTATGGTAGAGGTGACAGTACAAGAATCAATTTGAAGCAGAGTTTAACAGGAAAAACAGCTACAGGCCACCACAACAGCACTTTTCAGAACATTATACACTTTATGGTGGGATAATCAAGCTTCCCAGCAGGATTTTGAAGCCTTAATTCTGATCGCTAATGATATCCCAACAAGAATTGCTTTATCCCAAGAAGCCTGAGCAAATTTATAAGCATAATAAGTATACTGGAAAGTCTTCTGCTTGTTTAACAAGTAAGTAAGAACCTCCTTTGCATCTGGAGAAAAGGGTAACACATAAAACACTTGCATCTGTACAGAGCTAGAGGCAGATCTTTGCTTTGCATGTACAACAGAGTCCACTGGGAGAACAGCAGGTTTAAAAGCAGGTTTAAAAGCACAGCCACTGTTTTGATAACAACACACATGTCTCAGTGCTATCTGAAATAGCTGTCTGTCCTGATGCACAGCATAGGCCTGAAATAAAACATGCTGTGTCCAAAGGGAACAGGAACATGAGCTCATTTCACGTTGGTCCATGTCTGATCAGGTCAACTCACCTTTGCTGTTTTGTGCTTCCTGGAGCAACTCCATAACATCTCTTTCTGCCTGCTTCAGCCTCTCTTCAAAGGCTTGATCGGTTACAGTTTCTTCTCCTGTACCCAGATTTGCTATAAGATTTTCCAGCTCCTGCAGCCTCTCTCGTTGCTCTGCCACCTACGCAACAGGGACAGAGCACAGCTACGACACAGAGCAAAGCACCTTGAATCTCTGCTTTCAGCAAGCATCAGCCAGCCACAGGCGTAAAAGCCGCTGCACAAGCAGGCGCGTGCCACCATCCCCAACGGTACCAACAGTGGCGCTTGTAGCCTTACCTTATCTTTCACTAATCTGTAACAGGCTGGACACTCTTGGCAGCCCGGCCATGAGCGGTTGTAGAAATAGTTCTCTTCACACTGGTCACAGCGGCTCCCCACAAAGCCTTCCTTGCACTCGCAGCGACCGTTCTGCTGGCACTGCAGGGAGCGCGAACCCTCGGGATCACAGTCACAGGCTGTGGGGAAGTTAAACCTCAGTCAGACTGGAGGAAAGGCAGAAATACCCTAAAACCCACAGGGCGAGAGCATATCCTCAACACCCTAAACAGTCTGCAAGAGTAACGGGGCACAAACCAACAGCTGGAGCCCTGCTCCCAGTCAGGGTGCTTTTATGCACAGCAGGGCACTTTCTCTAGCTGGATGCAACATTCATTGCATGTGTTCACAGTGCTGCTACTGCCTCTCCCACAAAGCATAATTTTCTACCCCATTTCATTGTAACCAACTGCAGTTAATTTTTCTGCTCTTTACAGGCAGGGATGGAGGCAGAAAGTTTGGCTCATCCTGTTTTTCAATCATGTTTACAGGATCTGTTGCTCCTCAAGAGAGGATCTGTATATTCAGGCCATTTACAGAGTAGCTGTGCAGAGATTTAACATTAGGAAACAGGACTGTTGCAGGACAAGATTCAGACAACATATTTACACCGAAGAGAAGTGCGTATGTAATAAGTTGGAGTTCTTCCTACCCCCAATTAAAAAAAAAAAAGAAAAGAAAATGGGGATAAGCTATTGCACAGAGATCAAATTTCACCACGCAGTGTGTGGATGTAAAAGTGCCAGCTTCTGCTGTGATGAAGAGCGAGGTGAGAAAGTACCTTCCCAGAGACAGAAGGAAAGCAAAGGCAAGGCTGGCTGTGCAACATCCTTCCCACCTGCCTCGCTCCAGCCTTTCAGACTTACGTTTACAGCCTTCAGAGCCAAAGCCAAAGTGGTTGACCTCGCATCTGTCGCAACGCTGGCCAGCAACGCCAGGCTGGCACTCGCACTGCCCGCTTCGGATGTCACACTGGCCGTTGGTGGAGCCCACCGCGTGGCAGTTGCACCTGGGGGAGGCAGCCACACGTCAGGCAGTGACGGAGAAGGGAGGCACGGGTGAAGCGCCTCTCTGAAGGAGCCCTAACGAGCACAGCTCAATGTTTCCATTTGCCAAAAGACACTTTTCTTGCCGTGCAGATACAGGAGGTGAGGCACGGAGCCTTTGAACCGCGCAAGGTCACTTGGTGCCTGCACTAAAAAAGGAACCCACGAACCCCTGCTACCAACAATCACACAGTCACGTGGCACTTTTCTATTTAAAACCTTGATTTAAAGCTATTTATAAAGCTATTTATAAGTCAGGCTTTTTGTACAGCCTTATAGCTGCTCCTTGACTGCTGCTCTTCCCCACCCATAGCAGCACCGAGGCACACCAGTTACTGGTGACAAACACCCCATTCCTGCACAAGGTAAGCACAGACCCCCCAAAAACCAGGTTCTTTTCCCTGAGCCAAGGCAAATGTCACCTCTCACAGCCACGTCCGCTCTGGAGGTTGAAGAAGCCAGGCTCGCAGGCACTGCAGTCCCTCCCGGTGACATGAGACAGGCACTCACACTGCCCGGTCACTTGATTGCAATTCGTCTGCTGATTCACAGTACCGTAGGGATTGCAGTGACAAGCTGCAAAAATAAAAGGGATGGAGAAATATGCAGAAAGTTACAAGTCCCTTGTGGCGTCAGTAATCTACTAGCCAGTCCCTAAACGGGCCTGGATCCAAAACATGTGGCACTCCAGCCCCTCCATCGCACAATGCTTTTGCTTTGATGGCAGTAAGTGCCCACAAACACAAGCATTTTACCAAGCTAGAACCACCAAACCAGGATAAAGCCACACATTGCTGCTGACAGGCATGAACAACAGCCTGACGCTGCGTCCTAACACCACATCAGGAAACAGCAGCTCTTGGGAACAAAACCATTTTTCAATGCAAGAGGAACCGGCTCTCACCTCTGCACTTGTCGGCAGGATCGGGGGCCAGGGGGTTCCCAAAGAAGCCGTCTTTGCAGCGGTCGCAGTAGAAGCCAGCAGTGTTGTAGATGCACTTGAGGCACTCGCCCGTCTGGCGGTCGCAGTTCCCCACGGCGTTGGGATCAATGTTGTCATTGCACTGGCAGAGGCGGCAAGGCCTCACAGCACCATTTTCACCCAGCGGGTCTCCAAAATAGCCATCATCACACAGCTCGCACCTCTTGCCTGGGACGCAACAGAAACGCACATGTTGCAGCAGAAAGCCCTTTGCTGCCATCTCACCTGGACCCCCTTTGCAGCCCCTTCTGACCCCCAGCTTCCTCCCCTTCCATCCTTCTGTTGGGGCCCGAAAGGTGCACGAAACCACACATTAATTCCTCCCCATCTCTAAATTTAAGCTGCCTTTTCACTGGAACTTTGCCTTATGAATTATTTCAGCTCCTCTTTTCCCTCCTATTCCTTTAAGCCAAACCTATTTGTTGTAATCTGTTGTTAATTTAAGAGCCCAAGCAGGTAGAGCTCCATGAGGCATCACTGCTCCAGGGAGCCTCACTGCCAACAAGATCTGCCAAACCTCCACGGGCAGCCACTGAAGCATCCAACTCAGCAGCTCCCTACACTTACTGCAGATTTGACCTCCCCAGCCAGCTATAAGCTCTGTTTTTTAGGCAGTTCTTGCACACACAAACCCTCTTTCCCCTCAAATCCCAAGAAGGCAGGGGGAGACAGGACAAACTCTTGTGTGATCACATAGCTACAAGATGAGCTCGTACTGAAACCTGAGCTCCAGGGAACTTGGACCCCTGGACTCTGCTTTGGTTCACAAAGCAGCAACACCCACGGGAACCCCCACAAGCTGCCTCTGTGCTTGGTCAGGGGCTTTTCTAAGCATTTCAAGCATTTACAGGTATTCTGTACTTTGGACTCTGCCATGCCAAGCATAAAATCAGCACAGAAGCATGGAGGCTGCCAACCACCCTAAGGCTTCCTTGCTGTTTGCAGGCAGAACAAAAGGCTCTGCTTAATGACTCAGGTACATGCTCAGACTTCACGGTTTATCACTAAGAAGAAGAGATCTGTACCTGTTCACGTATTTCTCTTTAAAACTGCCAAGCATAGATTTGGTCTTGTATTTTTTGGGCAGTTTTTGTGAGTCACTGCAGCCTTCCTGCTTTTCCTAGGGAGGGCACTGGCCCTCCCCGGCAAGCATCCCACAGTGCCTCTCTGGCTGGCAAACTGCATATTCTAATTTTATTTCAGTCTGACCTGCCTTCCTGGCTCTTTTAAATCTATCCTATTTTCTGCCCAGCACTGTGCAATTAACAGAGCTCTATTAGAAGCTAGCATGGCTCACCCACGTAGCATAGAAATGTTCAGACTTTGCACAGATTAAGCCTTTGTCTCCTTTTGTTCTCAAGATATAGGCACAAAGAACACGGGTAGCCCTGAGCCTCACACAGGACAGAAAATAGGGCTGAGGAAGAGAGAAGCATTTGAACTACAAGACACAGCAGCTTTCAGTGCTGCTCACTGTGGGTCAGAGCCCCAGAACTGGCAGGAGACACATTTCCACAGACATGTGGGGTGTAGAAAAGAGACTTTTCATGTAGGAACACACCTGTAGTGCCAACCTGGCAGCTGGTGCACACAACCTCCTTCGTGCGGGGCACAATGGCACAGCTCGAGCTGCCTGGGCACGGGCAGGGCTGGCAGTCTGAGGCTGTGCCTGCTGTTGCATCTCCATAATACCCATCGCTGCACTTCTCACAATGAGACCCTGCCGTGTTATCCCTGCAATTGCACACGCCTGGAATAGAGAGGGACATGGATCTTGCTTCATTGTCCAACCCAGAAAGAAGAACCGCTCGCTTGCTGCTCCCTGTTTTATCAGCCCCTCTTTACCTGTCTCGGGCTCACATGTCTCGCTGTGCCCATTGCAAGCGCAAGGCACGCAGGGGCTGTAGGGCCCAAGGCTCGGCGTCTCTCGCCGGTATCCAGAGGAGCAGCGCTCACAAAACTGCCCCTCGTATCCCACCGGACAGGAACAGCTCTCCACCCAGGCCACAGGCACACCGGGTCCAGGACGAGCGGTTGTGATGGTAACATCATCCAGGTGGCCAGCACCTAGAAAGCACCCAGAGGGGAAACACTTTGTAAGCACAAATGCTCTCATCACTGCTTCACCAAACACACATCTGAATGGTACAACAGACAGGTGGATGCTCGCAGTTGGTAAGGTCAATCAAGAAGCAAAACCCTCCAGCAAGGTTTAGACAGATGAGAAAAGATGCAATGTAGCTCATGAAGGGCACACGCAGGGCAGGAAGGTTGAGAATAACAATACAGAGGAGGATGCTGAGAACAGCACATGAACAAGTATGGTCAGTTAAAGTAAGTTACATTTTGCATGCACATGGTTTCAATTTCCAAATCAAATACCAAAATCAATTCCTGTCTTTCTAGGGAGGACAGACTATCTCTTTAATACACAGTGTCTAACACAGCGTCTGCAAACCATGCCTTGGGGCAAACTCTTTAGCTACCCCTCTTGGGCCATTCCTTTGTCTGGCATTTGAAAGTTCCCCCCTCTCCACCCAGCCCCTTCCCTGGAGCAGAACTGAGCCAGGACACAAGATAGCTGGTTTTTAACTTGTAGCAGTATGTTTGTACCAGTGCAGCAGCTCCAGAGCACTGAGCAGAGCCCTGGCTCCTGCATATTAGCAGCGGCTACAGCACTTGGGATGGCTTGCTCCACACCTTTGCTCCCTTCCATTTCACAACCCCACATTCCTCTTTATGAGCCACCTCTACTGAAACACTTGCAGCTTTCCCACCTTCTCCAAATGCAAATTCATCCTTTGCATCTTTCTGCAAAAATTCTTCTTCACATGACAATACCAAACATATACCAAGTATTTTTGCTCCTAATTCATGCCAGATTTTTATAAGCCCTCATTACTGGGAACTTTCACTCAAGTTCAGCACAGGCAGCGCTTTTGAGACTTCGTCAATTGTCATGCCAAGGCAAGACCAGGAAACAGGGGGGGATGTAACCATTCCCAGTGTAGCAGAAACTAAGGCCAAATGTTGTAAACTCCCTACATCTTTCCTACGGTGTCCTTCAGGACTCTCTGCTATGTATTTCTACCAATCTGGAAGATATTGGCTCTGCAACACAGCAAAACCTCCACGTTTAGAAGCAAAGAATCAGTAGGTGTTCAGCTTCCAGAGTCTCAAAGGCAGCACCTTTCTCCCCCAACTCCTCTCCAGGAGGTCCGGGAGAAGCTGTTACACAGGAAGACCAGGGGAAAAGCAATCAGCATTGGCTTTGCCAAATAACCTGCCACAGCTATTTATGACCGGGCCCTACAATAAAGCAACCCAAGCACTATATGAATGCGTCTGCCCAGTGACTTACTTCTCTCGCTGTACGTCCCACGGATCTTGATGGAAGTCAAGTTGTGGAGAAGCTTCTGGAAGTCAAATGCCGTAAGAGCAGGCCTCCATGGGTAATCTGTAGCCTCGTGAAGCCTATGGAGAAGAGCCATGCAACATCAGCAAAGCTTTCAGATGCTAACAACTGTGCCCTTTTAACGCACCCTTTCCAACAGCGGTATGCTACTGCAACATACTTCGCATACGCTTATGCAATGCTGCTAGATAGCGAGCTTCAAATTAACCTGATAAGACCGCTCTTCTGAGCTAAAATTAATGCTGTTTGTTTTCTCAAGAGCTCAGAGGCTGGGGCACCATAGGCTAGGTCCCAGCTGCTCCCACCACGCCTGGAGAGTCCTCTCACCTGAAGGTGTAGATCAGTGTGCTCTCGCTGGGGTAGGGGTTGCCCTGGGCAATGAGCGGCACTGACACTCTCAGCCCAGCCCCTTCCAGCACCAGGTCCTCTGCGGAGAGGCGTGTGTCCCGTCTGTCCACACGGAAGGAGAAGGTCAGGTTTTGCCCGTAACTCAAAACCTTGTTGCCCAAGAACTTGCCTGAAAGGGGAAGAAATCCTTACAGTTAGGGGACAGAACAGAAAGGGCACAAGTAGCACAGAAAGCCTCGCTTCTCAAATGACCTACGTGGTGCAACAAAATACATGGGGAAGTAGCTGTCTGAGATAACAGAGATATCCTGGGTCTCCGCACTCCACTGGAGTAAGACTTCCGAGCCATCGCGCTGCTCAGCACGCCACTCGTCCTCTCCTGAAAAATCAAATATTCAAGAATTAATGCCCTTTGAAGACACAGCTTTGCACACACTTCTCGTGTCATACTGCGCACTGCTCATATATAGCTAATCTATAACCTGTACACTGGCACTAACAGACTTTAGAAAGTAGCTGTGCAGAAGAATGTAGATAGCAAACATCTTCCCAGTTTAAGCCCCTAACTCAAGTGCTGACTTGAACCCTCTGAACTTTGAACCCTATGACAACTACTTGTTCAAAATCTTCTTTTCTAAAGAGCTTAGACAGGGATGGGAAAACCTGCAGTCCCCTATGACTTCATGTGAGTTTCAGCCTTCAAACAAACTGTTCTCCAGTGGAATATTAATTAAAAAGATGTTCTTTTCAGACTATGCAGCATGAAAACATGCATACGCAGGAAACTGACTGTATGAAAAAATATTTCTCCTGAGCTTACAGACCTATCGGAAACACAACTTTGTTTTATTCAGAGCCACATAAACCCCAAATCTAAAGTGATTCTAATTCTCTCAATCAGAAACTCCCGATTTGGTTCTAAAATTAAGAAAATGCCCCCTTGCCAGCACCTCTCTCAAGCTACAAAAGGTTTACATTTACAATTCCTGCTTGCACCTGCACTGGGTGCCTGAGGCCAGAGCTATGAATTCATTCCTCCCTAGCTGAACAAATGAGCTGCTGACTGGGAAGCTCCCAGTAACTTCAGCAGTAACTCAGCACTTCCAAAAGAGGGATCCTGGACCTGCCTGCTCAAGGTTTGTGACCTTGTGCAGGGAGGAAGGACCAGGGTTTTTTAATAGCTTCTGACTTGAGTCTACAGCCCAACCCAAGATACAAAGGAAGGCTCAATTTTACCAAACTGGAAGCTGGAGGTGATGAAGTCGATACTGTAGCCAACAGCACTGGTGCAGACTGAAGAGTGTCCAAAACAGAAGCAGGGGGTACAGCCCCTTGGATTGGAGAAATCCAGATGGAAAAATCCAGGTTTGCATCTGAAGATGTGAAGGGAAGAGAATTAATTTCCCTGATGCTTACCTCAGGCCATCGCTCAAATGTTTCTCATTCTTGAAACAAAGCCACAGGAAGAGAAACTCACCTCTTGCAGTGGAAGCCTTCAACATTGTCCTTGCACGTACACCGTCCTGTCTCGACGTTGCATTCCCCTGTGCTGCCAGCCAGATTGCAAGAACAGGGCCTGAAAGAGCCAGGAGAGAGGATAACTCATTAAGAGCCACACAGAGAAAGCTTTAAAAAGGCACCTAGTTTTTCTTTTAGAGAGCAGCAGTATCCCTTACCTGCACCCAGCTTCAGAGAGAGAGTGGAAACCTGGCTGGCACCGGTCACACTTCTCACCCATCACACCAGGTTTGCAGCTGCACTGGCCGTAGCTGTCACACTGCGTGCTGAGGGAGCCTGTGGGGAGAGCAGGGACAGGCACCTCAGCAGACCCACCCAGCTCTATTAGCCTGCAATTTTTTCAACTTTACAAAATGGGCAAGAAATACAGGAAAAGAAAGTGGGAAGCATAGCTTCAAGCCAATGAGTGACAGCTTACCTAAAGACTGCCTCTAGTTCACAGGGATTTTTCCCCTAGCAGCTCTACAGAGGTGAATCATTATCTAGTCTTCCAAACTATATTCAGCATTAAGTACTCCTACCAGCCAACCTTTTTATATATAAATATAATTTTAACTTCAAATTGCATTCTCGTCCTTATTCGTGCCTTATCCTCAATGTTACCTCTGCAAGCCTCTAATTCCATGCCTGTTTTACCCTGTAATGCACCATTTCTGAGATTTTATTCCCTGAATCCCTTGTGTTCTCCCTAATCACCACTTCCCCTTTGCCAGGGGATATCCTGATCTCTCCCTTTCACGTTTCGATTTCCTCCCTTGATTCCCAAGTTGGATTTAAAGACTAAACCGCCTCCTCAGAGAGAGCCTGCATGTGCCACTGTTAACCCTAACAAACTCTTCAGCAAAACTCTCTTTTTTGTCAGGACATTTTCCTCAATACTGCTCTGTTCAAGCAGACTTGCACAAAAAGCAGCAGGAGGTTTCTTTAATCTGCAGTGGATAAAATGCTTTCTCCCAAGCACTGGTGTAGCTAGCAGCCTAGGAGTTGGCAGCACTGTAAGAATTAACGACCAGGAGAAAAGTATTTTAATATACAGAAATAGTTGCTTCTTTCCACTTCAGTCCACACCAGAAGATTATAGCAAAGTGAAGAGTTATAAGATGATTAGGCTGGACAGGACAGAAGAACTCACAAAACCTTTACCATATACAGACAAAGTTCAAATCCCCTTTGCAGTCCCACTTATGATTATTTAGGAAAAAACAGTACTCGGACAGAAAACAGCAATCTAAACCAATCCAGGGGCTTCAAATATGCCCTGGGTGCCAGTATGCCACAGGATACAAGCTGATGGCTAAGTTATAAAGCCATTTGAAATCTGTCCTTAAAGACCTGAGAAGTCACCTCCCTGCCTCTTCTTGACCATCTCAGTGACACCAACCCTCACCCCTCTTAAAAGAAGGTCCGACACGAGGACCTGGGAGAGCAGATGGAGGCAGAAAGAGGCCTTTCTTGGTCAAAAATTTCACAACCATACAACTCTCTGACCAAATTAGACAGGAGACATACCCCAGCAGACCTCTCGCTGGCTGCTTTTAGGGCATGCTGCAAGCAATTACTTATTCCGGCTACTCTATTTTGGAACCTCACATCATATCCTACTATCTGTTACCCTTTTGTCTCCTTCCCCCTTATTTGCTGTTGGCTGGTGTAGTACTGGGGTCACTCCATATGGGTCAAGTAGTTCCCTTGACGACAAAAGGTTTGTTCTCCTGCCAGAATTTTTTCTGGTTTGTTTGGTTTGGGTTTTTTGGGGGGATTTTGGTTTTTTGTTTGTGGGGGGTTTTTTGGTTTGTTTTGTTTTTTTTGAAAAAGGAGTTTAACTACATATTTTGAGTTTACTTTGTTCTTTCTCACCCCCACCCCCTTTTGTGTTTAAGGTTTCACTAGTTTGTATTTTTAGTGCCTGGATACTCAGTAGGAGAAACTGATGCAGCTGAAGTTCACTACAATTCTTCAGTATGAACAACTTCCAGAAATATCTGCTCACATCATCTTGTTTATTAAGAACTTAAATGAGTTCTTCAGTACTGGGAGTGTCCAGGGTAACACATAAGCAGTGGCGGGGAGGGGGGTGGGGGGGGACACAACCAAAAACAAACCACCAAAATAAAATCTATTTCACAACACATTTGAAGGAGTAAATGCTGCAGAG
This sequence comes from Balaeniceps rex, assembly GCA_013401315.1. Lineage (NCBI taxonomy): Eukaryota > Metazoa > Chordata > Aves > Pelecaniformes > Balaenicipitidae > Balaeniceps > Balaeniceps rex. The sequence goes on along the minus strand of VYZW01018333.1, from coordinate 57,159 downwards.
GTGAACCATCTGCCCCTGCCACCCCAACCCCGATTAGATCCAAGGATAATTTACACCAAAATACTACCCAAAAAACATTTCCTACAGGGGGAAAAAAAAAGAAAGAAAAGAAAAACAAACAAAACCCCCTCTTTTTACCCTGCAGTTTGCAATTAGCTGCATAACCAAGAGAAGAGCTAGCTTTTGTACATGGAAGTTGGCAAGCAGAAACGTTTGCTGCCACTACGTACCAACTGGGTTGCAGCTGCAGGGCAGACATCCCTCCTTGCTCCCCAGGCGATAGAAGCTGTCCCTGCACCTTTCGCAGTGGGCACCGTCGGTGTTATCTGAGCAGCCCGTGCAGTGGCCCCCGTGGCCCGTCGAGCGGTACAGCTCAGGGTCAAAGTAGCACTCCTGCGACCTCCCGTTGCAGTCGCAAGCTGCAAAGACAAGGGTACCATCAGTGAACAGCACGTGCGACCATCCAACCCAGACAGTCACAAAACCCGCTATGCAAAGCTCGATATTAAGTTGTAGGGGAGCTGGAGTAGGAGCCTTTAACCATCCCGAGACCCATGCACAGAGTCCCGAAGGCATTTGTGCATCAATGAGAAGAAAAAGTGGAAGCATGTTTTTGTGGTGGTTGAACATGGGGAGGGGGCAGCAAGGCTGTAACAATGAAACAGGCTCCTCAAGACCACTCCCATCTACATCCAGAAGAAAACCAGCATTTTCTAACCTACTCCCTTCCATGCTGGGCTGCCATTTGCAGCTGAAATGCTGCCCTCCCAACACAGCAACACTGATCTCAATCATGCAAACAAGCATGAGAAGACCACAGTGAGGCTGACTCCATCCTGTAAGGAGAGTTTCTCCCCTAGATTAAAAATCCCCTCTGTCTAGGGAGCAGGAGACACAGGTTTCACCGGCCTGTCGAGGGAAGCCACAGGTCTTGACCAGACAGCTGGGACCGATCAACACACACAGAGGTCAGACAGGAAGAAAGCTTTTCCATCTGAAAAAGCTTCCCCATAAAGTAAACTACCAAGAGCTGTGGTCTGCGACAAAAGACCAAGCAAAATAAATTAGCATTCTGTCACAGAGATCCATGTTTGTGGTCCGGAACTGTTGCAACAGCCTCGAAATTGGATTAAATAGTCGACAAGTAACTGTAAATACCAATAACCCAAATACCAGAGGAAGTCAGCAGATGCTAAATCAGGAGCTTTTTAAAGGGCAATTATACTCCAGCATACTAAATACAGATTTTTTTTTTTTTCTATGGGTCCCATAAAGTACAAGTCTGTACATTTTTGTGACACAGCTCTTTCCTAAAGGTCACTCCCGACCCTTCTCCAGAAAGGAGATGCCCCTTGCTAGGGATCTACCAGAAAGCTCCAACAGGAATTCCAAGTGGAATGACCAGCACCCCCACGAAATCTCTGCTGAAAACCACCAAAACTGTGCTTAACACTGGCTAACTGCAACTGAGACAACTTAAAACCATGCAGGGCCAGCTTCTGCATGCCAACAGAGGCAGGGGACCCAATCTCTGAGAGGTTTTCCCCTCAAGCGTAGCCACACATACGCAAGCATTCATTGGCGCTCTCTGCTGTCGCTCTCCTCCATGGACGGTCATTGAAGAAAGGAAGACATTTTTCACAGTCGACCCCGAAGGTGTTGTGTTTGCAGTTGCAGACCAGCTTCCCAAGCTCATTCTTCATGCACTCGCTTGCGTGCCCATTACATTTGCATCTGGTTAACAAGAGACAAGGAACAGGTATTTAAACTCCAGCGATCCAGGTCACTCACAGAGCAAAACCAAAACAAAGCCCAGATCTGAAAAATCTGAGATGAGACAAATTTGAAGGTAGATGCTCACAACAAAATTGAGAACACAACTGCTATTGTTCAGCCTGGAGGAGGCTTATTGAGATCTTTCAATATCTAAAGGGGGTTTACAAGAAAGATGGAGAGAGACTTTTTACCAGGGCCTGTAGTGACAGGACAAGGGGCAACGATTTTAAACCGAAAGAGGGTAGGTTTAGATTGGACATAAGGAAGAACTTTTTTCTTTTTTTTTTTTTCTTTTTTTTTTTTTAAAACGATGAGGGTGGTGAAAGACTGGAACAGGTTGCCCAGAGAAGTTGCAGATGCCCCATCACTGGAAGTGTTCAAGGTCAGGTTGGATGGGGCTTTGAGCAACCTGATATAGTGAAAGATGTCCCTGCCCATAGCAGCAGGGGGTGGACTGGATGATCTTTGAAGGTCCCTTCCAACCCAAACCATTCTATGAAACAAACAGGTGTAGCATGCACGAGGTAGGCATTTAGAAAAGTGAGAACGTTAACCAACTCCTTCACAGTCTGTCACTAAAATAGAATAAGCTGAGCAGGAGAAGCAAAGATTTTGTTAGCTTTAGGTTAGTATATTCTCCATAGTTTCTCTCTCATGAGAGTCCAGGAAAAGGCATGCATGCTGGCCGTGTGCTTCTATCAGTAAGAAATTAAATAGCATAAAGGTGACTAATACAGAAGCCCAGGGACCTCCACAGACTGGTGGTGCAGCCAATGCAAACCCCATGTTGTCAAATCCCGGTCTCAGGACTGCTCTCTGCAAACAGTCCAAAACGCTGCACTGGTCTCAGCTCTGTTTATGAAAACATTTTATTGTCAACAGCTTAAGATTTAAGCATTCTGCAATACACTTTGGCAAAAGGAAAGGACAGCCATGGTATTGTACAATGCTTCAGATCTTCACAGGAGATAGCTCCCAAAACATATGTGAACGAGAGTCGTTGAGATTTTCTACTTACTGCTATTCTAGGCTACAGATATAGGCAGAAAGCAACTAATAACACATTAAAAACCACACAAAGTGCAGGGCAGAAAAAAGTTGGAGGTTTTTTCTTTTGTTTTACATTTTTGTCACTCTTTTCACCCTCTGCCCTCCAAAATCGCTTAACATTTGATCTAATCAAAGAGGGAAAAAAAAAAAAGGATTCGATCTCTGTCTGCCATGAAATTATAACCACAAGAGGTTATATTCAGTATTTGCAAGCTTCATAAGTTTCACTCTACTGCATTTTTGGTTTAGGACAGTCAGTAAAGACCAGAGCCTAATGGTACCATGTCAGTATAACCAAAATCTTTAAAGCACTCAAGTAATCCTGACCAAAAGCTTTAAATAAGTACAGAGGTTTATTGTCTACTCACCTACCACCCACAGCAAAATCAGAAATTGCATAATAATAAGACTTGAGAACTTTTGGGTCATTGAAAACTTCATCTCCAAATGTGTTCAGACGATTGAGGGTCACTCTAATATCTGTAGCCGTCACCCATTCCTAGAGCAGACAGAAACCCCATCAAATTAAACATCAAACATCCCCCTCAAGAGCACACCAATGCTGTGTCATTAGCAGTTGTATTTACAAAGTCATTCATTAATCAGCAGGTTCCTTCCTCATCATTTTCCCCTCTGCACCTCGAAAGCTCACACTTCCCTGCACGAGAGGCCTTACACTGCATCCTCTTGGTTTGAATGTGTTTTCCGGACCCTGCTCCTCTCTGGGTACCCTTTCCAATGCTTCTTTGCATCTTGACTGCTCTCAGCTGGGAAGCAGTGGGTAACCTCTCCAGCAAAAGGTGCAGTGAAGGCAATTATGCGAGCTTGCTAATTGTAAGTTATCTGACTGCAGTTTTCCTGCAAAGCTATACAGCACCAATGGGAAAAGCTTTAGGGTACACTTGTCTGCAGACATATCCCACCAGACAGAAAGACACAGACAGATGAATGAGACTGGGGGAGGCTGAGGAAGAAAAACAGACAGGCAGATCTGACTTACAACACAAGAGCTTTTCATAATATTTACACAGCATCTTCAGCACACTACCCTACCCTCCTCCAGCAACAGCCAAATGTAGGCTGTCTCCAAACTTCACATCACCTTCAGCCAGTGACCGTCATTAGTACCTCCTGGTTTTTATTACAGCTTTTGCAACGCCATTTTCCCTCCAACACCATAAAAACAGGAAAACCACTGTTGTATGTACAACTGCAGCTGCATTACTGCTTAGCCAGTACAATAAGGAGATTTGCTGAATTACAAACACTGGCATAAACACGTGGAAATGCTGAGCACAAAATACACATTTACTTCAGTTCCAAAAAGCAACACCAGAGGTTCGTACATATTTTAGGAAACTGGTGGTCAGGTCTCTATTCCTTATATAGAGAAGTTTATCAGAAAATTATATGCCATATCACTAACTTGAAATCTCTCCATTCACCTTAATGATTAGACCCTGTTCTCTGCAAGGGCTAGCTACACCGACAAGGTGGCCGAACTGGTTCTTTTCCATTTCAGGAGTTCTTCTCCCTATCCCATTAATCTTTATTTTCGTTTGCAGAAGCAAGCCCCACCAGATTCTGCTTTCTTGCCTGCTGGCTGGGGATCATGTCTCAGTCTGCTCCTGCTACTCTAAGGGGAAAAGGAAGTGGCAATCACAGCTCTGAAAGGAAGGAGATTAGCCCCGATGGGGCAAACCCCACAGCTTTAGCTCCTTGTTGCAATATAAGCTGGAGAAGTCATCAAACAGCATACAGAAAGTGGCAAGTGAACTGGACAAACTGGTGCTCCCAGCATGATCCTGACCACTGCCCAAGTGGCGTTATGAATGGCAACAACAAAAAAACCTCCAACCGAACCCTGTCCCCAAGCCGCTTGTAAGAGAAACCAAATGCTGTGGATAAAGTTAAGCTCCCCCGCCACAACACACATGTAAAAGAACAGGTTAGGGTTTCCAATAACCCTTTATTTGTTTAGAAGAATCTCTCATTACTTAAATTTTTGTGCTCAAAATATAAATGCAGATGCCTCAAATATTCATTTGACTTAGGCTTTACCTTCCTCTGCCTTTATATCTGAAACAACAGCAAAATGCCCACAGCTGTTTTCTAAGCAGGCAGAGATTTGCATCCATCCTCTAAAAACTTCCATGACGCCTAATGACAAATCATCCTTAATGCCACCGATTTTGCTTTTTGTACCATAAACTTATTAACAATAGAGTCAAGAGTTCAACTCTTCTTTCAAAAGCATCTCTTTGGATTGTCCATTCCAACTTACCTGTGCAAGGGCCTTTCAGTATGAATAAGGGCTGTAGTGCAGTCCCCAGTCAGCACAAAGTCACCATCCACAACTAAACAGACTCAACTCAGACCACCCGACTGACTTAGTCCTGTTCACATACCTGTAGCACAGGGCTGTTGTCAAAGTTATAGGCACTGGGACGGCCCTCCAGCGTTGAGAACGCCACGTTGCCCCCAGTGAGAGGGGAGATGTCACTGAACTCATCTGTGCAGAGCGCCTGCTGCTCATCCTCCCCAGTCCGAATAAAGCCCCGATTGACTTTGTGATAAGTGCTCTCACAGGATCCACTGTAATACTGGTAGGGCAGCCACGGGCCATCTTCCCTGGTGCGTTTGTAGATAGCAAAGCTCTCCGGCCGACTGGTGTGAAACTTCAAACGCACATACGTGATGTCAAAGGCCTTTCCTGTGGATGAAAGATTATATAGACATGAGACAGACTCAAACAACTTAAAACAAGAAGAATGGGAAGAGCTGCACTGCAGTTTTCTCTTTAGAAGAAACATCTCCTCTAGTACCATCCCGCAGGATGAGCAGTGTCCAGTAGCACCAGAAATATCTCCTCCAGTCCTATGTACTGCATCTGCTGGCAAAGACATGCTGAAGGAACTGATGGCACAAGTCGAGGGCAGGCTCGACTTGAAACAGACCTATAAACTTCTGTGCAACCAAACACACATCTCACAAGCTGCAATCCCCTTCTGCAGACATCACCAACAGCGTCCTTACCCCAACAGATGATATATTACATCAGAGCCACAAACAGTTTGTGTGTATCTAAGGCCAGGTCCAAGTTAACCATGCCATTTGATAATATTTCTTCCAAATACGTGTATGAGAGAAACCAGTATTAACCAGAGGTAAGAGTCACACTGTAGAGCCTGTTTTGTACCTCTGCTTCCTCCCTAAATAGACAATACCCCAAACTCTTTCTACTACTCATGAAGCATTTCCTCCAGCAGTGAACTACTGAGTGCACCCTCTTCTACTCATTCCCTGGGAAAGACAAAACAAGGTTTAAGTTTCCCAGACCATATGATTATTAAAGTCACCAAGATACTTTTCAGATCAACGTGCAATGATTTACAAGCTAGCCATGTTCTCCCTCTCCTACGAGTATAAATGTAAACCCACCTCCCTGCCCTCTATTCATCCCCTAACAGGTCTGTGGCAATCAGCCGATCATCCTCCCTCATGGATTCTTCTCCAGTAACTTGAACATGTACCCTCGTGCACATAAACCAACCGCCCAGGGGACTCACACCCTTGAGAAAACCCATTAGTGGAAAAGGACCAGAGCGCTTCAGCCACCTTCCTCCGCCGTCCTTGCTGGCTGAGGGGCACATTCCCAGGAGGAGGCGTACAGCTGCACGCCAGCTGTTCTTGCTCCACCTCACCAAGCAGACTGCCTATGAGCAGGACACCCTGGTGCACGTAGGGAACTTGCTAAAACAACGTGAGGTTTGCCTGGAACAAAACCTTGAGCATTTAGTCCCTGCCACGCTCTTTTACACTCCCACCACCTCCAAGGAAAACACTGCTCTAAGCAGAGGTTGCAGCTGTCACTGATCCCTTTGTTGACAAAAAAAAAAGCTACTAGAAGACTTTCAACTGATTGAGAAACAGGTTTTCTCCACCTGTAGAAGTCATGCGGATTTAATCTCAACTTGTAAAATGAATTAACTCTACTGTGTTAAATTTTAACATGAGGCTTTGCACCTGCTGAAGAGTGGCTCACTTCACAAGTTAAAGCAGACCAGATGGCACCAGGCAACAAGAACAGTGTGCCTCTCAATGCACACATGCAAAACTTGATTGCAATGAATCAGGTCGTGAACCACAGTTCTTGCTTCACAGGCCACGCACTGCTTACACCAGGACCAGCCTGTGTCAGGCATGTCACAGCCAGAGCCCCACTGGTGCGAGAGGAACCTTTGTCCTTTCTGGCTGTTGGAAACACCAAAGTAGCAGGAGAAGCATGGCAAAGAGTCCAGAAATCAACATACCAGAAAAAAACTAAAGTGAAAAAATCAAGACATATGGCACCTGAAAAACTTACACCTGCAAGTCCCAAGGATAAAAAAAGACCAATCTTGTGTTTAAAGCCAAAGAAATCTGCCGATACCCCAACCTGCCGAAAAGTACTATCTGCGCATTGACATGCAAGACAGCTGGTGCATTGTACAGATACAAAACCCCCAATACTTCCCACAAAATATCCTTTACTGTAACATCATGTGTGAGGTTACAGATGACCTAAGCACAAGACTGGAAGCCAGACATTCACAAGCTACAGCTCTTACTCAATACTAGCTCACTTTTAGTTTGGGGTCAAGTTATTTAACAAGATCTTCTTACACACAGAAGACAAGTGAGAAGCAATCACACTATTAATGCCAAACTGCTTTCACATGGGCTAGAAACTCCAAAGGATCAACACTTAACATTGTAACACAGCTTAGGCTTACCCTCCCCTTGCTGCCCAATACAAGAGATGATTAATCCTGTCTCTGTTTATTTGGAAGTATTTTTCATATGAATCTCAATGCAAGGCAAGAAGCACACATCAGGTACACAAATCAGTCCCTCCCAAGTTTCCCATTTCTCCTGCTCATGGTCTCTTCTCAAGAAGAGAGCTCCTCACTGAAGGCAAAGTATGCTTCAGAAGTGAAGAGCATGCACACACAGAAACTCAAGGTGAGCACACCAGACACAAGCCAATAGGCCAGACATGCACAAATATCTTTTTCAGGCCCATGGTAAACAAACCCAGGATATACTCCCCATCTTTTCCAGATAAAGACAAGGAGACCCAGAAGCAAATGCCTCCTCATTCTTCCACAGGAAGACCCTAGTGTTGACCTGCAACTTGCCAATCTGAGAACTTCACCAACACCTTGGATGGGCAGCAACTAAAAACAGACTACTGTCATGGTTTTATCACTAATAAAACTGTCATCATTAGCTTCATAAGAAAGTTTTTTTGAGCTCACACACCAAAGTAAAATGAAATACGAGGCTGAAAGTCACTGCCCTGGTGAGATTTCTTTGGGTAATTTTCATCACCAGTGAAAATAGTGAAGACATCAGCCAAGAGCAGCCATTCCGTGAGTCAAGAGAGGAAAGAAGTCAGAGCCAACAACATGAAGATCATTCAGTTAAATTGTGTCAACTGAATTATCAAGAATACCCTGCTACTTTGACTTGGGTTAGTTTTCCTCTACTAGTACTGCATTCCTCTAGCGTGAAGCAAAAACTCTGTATTCAGGCTTCATCAAGGTGATTTCGGGGAGGAAACGCTTCGAAAGAATCCTGGGAATGAAGAGGGGGCCAGGCGCATGCTCTCACTCCACAAACACACAACTTTGTGCTCTAGCAGGAAGGCCAGGTCACAGCCCGCACGTCCCAAAAAAGAACTATTTTTTTTCCTCTCCACTGTAACTGGATTATGGTCCCTGTTCCCTGACAAGGTCTCCTACAGCTCCTTGCAAAAATTCCAGCTCAGCTAAAGGCACAACACATGCAAACTGCACCCTGGGCAGCACAAAAGCATTTTCCATAGAAATCCCTTGTGCTAAAATGGAAAGGACCCTCCTTTTTTCATCTTCAGTTTTACACCATGGGCCAAAGAAAATGCATTCAAAACCCTCCCAACCGAGCAAGCCAGGTGAAAAGACATTTATTTCAGCTGGCAGCATAACTACTTGAGAAATCCTATTAATGGCATTAAACAGGAATGCAGTTAATGCACACAGAGCTGCTGTGCACTAGTGCAGTATCAGCTTGCCGTGGGTAAATACTGCTGGAACAATAGAGTTTACCCAAGACCAGCTGACACCGTGTTGAAATGCATTTCCTCCCTGCTCACACTGAACGTAAAAGCTGTGCTTAGCAGCATGGCAGCTAGCAGGGCTCTTCAAGGTTGCAGAGCCTTTTTCTAGCTAAGATAAGCTGCCCAGGTTGCTTTCAAGTCATGCAGGGCTAAATAAATATATACTGCCATTACACAGAGATGGCAACAGCAATAACCAGATGAAAGGCAGTTTTAAACGTTTCATTTGGAAGACAAAAAGTCATTGTTCTCCTGTTCCAAGAAGCTGGTAATTATTTTGATCTCAGTTTGGCTTAGAAGTGTCTGATAGTGTCAAGTATCAGATAATATTTCCATCTGTGTACAGATGGAAAGTGGCAGATATATTTTGCCGAAAGAACCACAGATGATGTTGTAAAAGTAGAAAGACAACTGTAATGAGTGACCAGTGCAACCTGACATGCCTTTAAAGCATCCAGAGCTCAAAATCATGAGCCCCACCTTTTAAAGCTGCATCTTTTCTGAGGCATGAAGCTGTTCAACAGCAAGAGACAAGGTGACAAAACAACCAGCCCCTTTTGATAATTCAGGCAGATGTAGAAAACCCTGTAATATCATTCTCTAAAGTAAGGAAGCACACGTATAAGGCTTCAAGACAGTATGCAATTACAGATTCAAAGAAGCGAGCAAGTCTGGGTGCCTGCAGAGGTGGCAGCAGTGGCATTGGAAATGTTCAGCATTGCTTGATGCAGGGGACACTTCCTCCAACAACCTGCTCACATTGTCAGGCTGACCATTGCTGCCAGATGTCATCAGCAATTAAAGCCACTCCTCAGCAGGGTTATCACCCAGTTCTGCATCCCAAGGTCCACCAGGAAACGTGCCATGCTGAAAACCATAAAGACAGACTAGAAAAATGTAAGCAAATGATATTTAGATCTTTAGAAACTCCTCCCTTTCCCCCAAGTTAGGAATTCATCCCTACACACAAAAGGCCTCCTTGTATTCAGACCCCTCAGATCGGATGGATAATTTACATCAGGAAAACATCCCGCCAGCTGGCACGAGGACTACAAGGACTGAATTGTGAGCAGATGCCTGGATGAGATAAGCCCAGACATTAGTCTCCTCCATTATCAGTCCACCCGCATCCCCTGCATGCGGGAAGAAACCATGCTACCTCTTCTGTACTCTGCGATCCGTTGGTGCACCCTCCCAGCAGTGAGCTTTAAAATACAGCTGCTGAGTTTTACTGCCCAGGAGGAAGAAAAAAAAAAAAATCCACCCGAGAAGATTGTATTGGGCAAAGAACCAAGCCTTTGCAGATTTGTTTTCAGCAAAATTCACTGAGCGGTAATGAAATGGTTAAACTTTGCTCTGTTTCTCTTTTGGTTGGCTCCTGTTTCAAGGCAGCTTTTTTCACACAGGTACCTGCTGACAACCTATTTCTAAGTAAAGGTTAAAAGAATTGAAAACAAAACAGTAAAAAATACCAGCATATTTATTACTTTTTTAATTGAATTTCATTTCCATTTCGCGGTGACAAGACATAGAGCAAGCAATTACCATCGGCATTTCTTTTTGGTCTTATCTGACCTGTTTCCCTACCACTCCCAGGAAGAAAGGCCAGCTTTCCCAGTTTACTAGAGTGGAACATGCCCCAGGCCGTTAGCCCATCTTGTCCTTACTCCTACCTCAACTCTGCCTTTCTTGAACCTTCAACTCTCCCCACTACTGAGCGCAATGCTGGACCAGCTATAAACAGACAGACTTACTCTGCTGCTTCAAGACATAAATGCTTGTCTGCCCCTCTCTGACAAATACAGAGCTACCAGCCATAGCAGGAGGCAGCATCTTCCACTCTTACGCTACCATGACATGCAAAGGGTAGCACAGATACTGGAACCTCACATGAGCAGCAAATTGCAAGGGACGGAAACATTAATGTCAGTAGATGGAGGCCAGCAAGTTTGCAAAATCTTGTTCAAGACTGATCACTGCTTCTTGAGTCAACTAACCACTCCAAGTTCTCAGCTACTGCAGTATTTTGTACAGTCTCCCAAGCTAGAAACCCTCCTGGAGGCTTCCTTCCTGGAGCACAGGGGCTGCAGATGAGAGGGGAATATTTAAGGAGAATGAGTTATCTCATCCCTTGGAATGGGACAGGATTTTCTAGCATGCAGCAGGACAGCGTTTATAAGGAGGGGAGGAGAGTGAGAAACATCCTGAGCAACTTGTTCTTTTGGAATAAAAAAGTTTTGTTAAACAGCAACAGTCCAACACCTGCAAAACACATAAGCAGTAAGTTACATTGCTTGTATCACATGCACATGAAAAAGCCAAACTTATGACAGAAAGCAAGAAGTTATTATAGTTCTAGAGCAAATGTCCATTACAACTACACCCTAGCTTTTCTGGGAAAATTTGTGGAGGAGGAGGAGGAAGATGAGAGCACTGGTATTGCACAAGCAAATGGAACATCCACGGTCTGAAAAAAGAAAGTGCAGGATTTTCATTTTCTGATTATCTTCACTGGGGAAATAACTCCACGCAGGAGCACAGATGACAGCTCTCAAATGCTGAGTGGTGGCCCTTATGGGAACACAACCCGGTAATAATAAACCTTAGGTTTATTTGCTTGTCCTCACCTAAAGAGTCTAGAGATTCAGGCACGTACGTCATGAACAAGAACCATCTGAAGGATTTTAATGTAATCTTGTCATAAGCCACGCTCCATCAAACCAAAGATTTTGGCATGCAGAGCTCCACCAGAGACAGACACCTGGATTTTAAGAAAGCTCGACGGAGATATAAACATGGGTTGCTTTTTCTGGGCACCCGTACTAAGACAGGGACAGAGGAAGGAAACAGTTTTGGGACACTGGGGGAAATGAGCGCAGCCTTGAGTGCGCTGGAACGAAGGCGAACTCCCACCACCCCATTAGATCATGCATTCTTCCAGCGCTCCTGAACAAAGACACCATTGACTTGTGTGCGTGGGCGGCTCCGGACAGCAAAAGGCTGCCCAGTAAATTATTGCATGATAATCCAACATTGATAAGTCATTGAGGCTGCTTGTTCTAGTCATGTCTCCAAAGGGGGGCGGAGAGGAAACTTATTTTCCCCTTCACGGGCTGAAGGCAGCCTCATAAGAAATACATTTTTTCATTTGATCACTCTTAAGTCAGTGTAAAAGTCAGAAAACGTTGTCTAATAATTCAGTACAGCCTGCTGCCTTATTTGTACAGCTTTGATGCAAAGATGTTAAGTCCATTTCCCAAAACAGCCAGCTGTGTTTATTCACTAGGGACTGGAAAGATCCCATGTACAACACAAAAGTCCTATCTGCACAGGAAGCCTCGAAGTCCTTTTTCAGCATAAATGATAAAAGCACATTTTAAAAAGGCACTTTACACTTGGCAAGCACAGCCAGATCACAGATGATCAAGGACACCACGGGCCATTTTGGGGAGGGCTCCATTTCATTCACATATCCGGACTGCAAAGCCACCTCCTGCCACCACTGTCAGCACTAAAATGAGAAGGGTCTGGATTATGGTGGGTCAGGATCCTTTGAAAGTTCATCTGCTTGTATCAAACATCCAGAAGCTGCTCCGTGACCTGTACACAACAGGTATGGGTGAAACCAAGTCACTCCCCCAACTGAAAGAGCACAGAAGAGTGGGGGTTACTCCCCTTCCTCCCCACAAAATGGGGGTTTACCCAAGGCGGGGGGGGGGAATATTGCTCTGAAAAATTTACTCATCCAGAGAAGACCAAAAAAGCTGTCTTTTGCCCCTTACTCCCAGCAGGAGAACGCATGGCAATTACCAAGAAACCACTATTTCATCACCAATAGTCCGTAACGACACCACCAACAGCAACTTCAGTAATAACCGCCCTGTAAGTGTGGCAATTTCCACCCATTCCAACTCACTGTGGGACCCTGGTGCCCCGACAAGGTTACATTTTCCCAAGGGTTTTCCTCATGTTGGAGATACAGCCATCATCCAGTAATAATCAAAGCAAGCAACCACCACCACAGCCCCCAGAAGATCAGAGCTGGTGGCAGCAGCAGGCCAGAGGAGATTCACTAAAAAGCTTTAAATTGAATTGTACAATGTGATATTCCTCATCCTTGGCAACATGGCAAGGCATCTCTTATGAACGTTTCTTGAGTAAGAAAGCATCTCCAAAGGAATCACAACAAAGCAACAAATCTTACTCACCTTCAAGTCATTCTCCTAGCATACAGCTTAAAGTGACAAAACAAAGAGCAAATCACATTAAATTTTAATTTCCCCTCAGATATTTTAATTTGACAGTAGGAGGTGTAGGAGGGAATATTCCTGATGTTCAGCTCCAACTGTATCTTTTCAGAGGTGAAGATGGGGGGATGGAAGAATGACTGGAAAAAAAAAAAAGACAAACTCCNCAAAAAAAAAAAAAAAAGAAGTTGCGGCTTCTTTAAATAACACATGACTTCTTGTGATAAGAAAATAAGTTTACTGGATTGTAGTGCAGTACCTTGCAAACAAATTTAGGTGTCATAATCTGGTGAGAATTACAAAAACATTTATTTAAAGGAGAAGTAGATTTACAGAGTAGTGACCAAAAAAACAGAAAAAATTCAAATAAAAAGCATTTTGCAAATGGGATAGTTAGTGCAGGAATGTTAACAGGCTTTCCTGAGGTCTGTTTTCCTTCTGCGTGCCCTCCGAGGAGCCTCGCCCTCCAGCAGCTCGATGCCCTTCCCTTGCATGCTTTCAACTGGCAGACCTAAAGTCAAAGCATATGCAATGCTTCAGTTTAAAAAGTTCAGCAAACCCAAACGACCAGAGTCAAAACCGCCCTGGCCAAAGGCAGCATGAAAGTTATTCTGGATGGTGTTCGTGTGTTTGGGTGAGATCCCAGACGCCCCTCGCTCCAGCCCCAGCACTGCTTCTCGACCCAGTTCAACAGCTCCACTGCTCAGGATAATCAGCCACTAGTTTCTATTAAATAATATTTTGAAGGCTTTTCCCCTGCCTATTGAAAGGCAGTGCTTTCCCCACTTGGACCCCTCCTCCTCCACACGTGCTTATAGCCCGCAACAGCTCTAATGCCTGGCTTCACTCCTATCTGAATTAGATATCAAAACCACACAGCTCGCATTGTTGAGCTTAATTAAGAACAAATTAAGTGATACGACTATATATGAGCACTTTGAGCAGCAGCAAGTTCAGCAGCTCTGGGAGCAAGACAACCTTCCAGACTAGCTCCCACACTGCTGGCTGTACAGCCATGAAGAGGCCAGAAATGTTCCTTACACAAAACACTGAATTCTCTGGAATTTTGATGGTTTAATCTCCCTCCTGCCGCTGCCCTTCCACCTCCCACTCGCCAGCCACAGATTTTTTCAGACACAGGCCATAATTAACACCACAGCTATTTGGAAATAACACTGTTGCTATTAGCATCCATCACCTGGGCCCGATGCAGACATGACAGCTTTCTTTTCTTGAGTATTTAAGGAGTTTTGCATTCTTCAACAAACATTTAAGAAAACTAACTTTTAGCACATTTGAATCGTGCTGTTTAATGTTGCACAGTCTGCATGCCTCCTGCCTCCCCATCTCCCACTAAGAAATCTCCCCCTCCTCCCGACCGACTCCCGCTATGGATTTTAAGTAGCAGTTTACATGCCTTCATGCTATCTTTTAATGCATTTTCAGTCAATTACAGGCTTATGCACAAGCTACCATTATTTATGGTAGCTTGTGCAGTTGCATTACAGCAATATCCATACGGACCATTTTCAACCACCCACCCACATAACAGTTTTACTTTCTCAGCCTATTAAGCCAGGGAAGGAATTGGGATAAACAGACTTGACAAAACCATTGCTGGAGCAAGGCCATTTCCAAAACAAAGCTTGCCACTGAGTTATGTTTCAAATATGTTTTGGAAAGTCAGAAGCAAAGCTCTTCCAAATTTTTCTTCAAGCAGAGAGGGAATTGCACTCCAGTTCTCGACTCACAAGTAACAGCCAGCATGTGCCTTCAACTCTGCCTCTGGAGAATAAACAGCGCAAACTGCAAATGCTCATGGAGGTTGCAAAGGTGTATTAAACACACAATCGTGCAAGTTCACGTTCATCCACACATTCTGTTTGGAGACACATGAAGGACAATGAACTACTAAATGCAGCGACTATTTCTAAGGAAAGAGTTTAGCAGAAAACCACACGTACTCAAGAAGGTAGCATGGCTTAGCATGACTGGCCTCCCACAGAAGCAACTCGGCAAGATTATTTTGGAACACCATGAACAAAGAAAATGAAACTGGATACTCTCTGCTGACCCTTCAAAGATAATATGAACTCCAGGCTTCTCAATACTTCCAGCTGCAAAATCTGAAGCCCTTGGTTTAATTCACAGACTAGAACGGAGCCAAATCTGCTTTACATCAGGCTCCAAAACACCTCAATGTATCCACACCAAACCTAGATTTGGAAAGTTATCTGTAGATCAAAACTCCTTTCACCCACGCTAAAGGCTGCCCATCCAGGAACAGAGAAAATTCTGAAAAGGCAAAAAAATAGACATGTGCACAGTCTTTCCTTACTATTTTGTATAAGAGGGAGATTTCCAGACTGATACAGAATTACTTTGCTGCTCCTTTGTAAAGGAAGGATTTAAAAGAAGGTACCAACACAGTTGCTGAAGTGGGACTGACCACCACCTGGGATACTGCTGAGACAGGATAACATCAAACGAGTTTCCTACAAAGCATGTTTTCCTACAACAGCCCCAGCAGAAACAAAAAAATTAAATGTTAACATGTTTAAAAGACCTTCCACAGGGACTTCCAATTTGTTGAGCTTATCTACTGGTCTTGAAACACAGGCCATACAGTATGGTATAAAGCTAAATGTTAGCACCTGGTTACCAGTAGCAGAAATGCAACTGAACCCTAATAATTCTGGGTATGCAATTAATTCACCTTGTCAGCAGTAGAGAAGCAATGCAGTTGTGCTATGAACAGGCTGAGTCTGATGAAAAAGAAAAAAAAATATGCAAAGAAATACATTTTATTCCCAGATGGTCAGAGGTCATGGTACTCAAGAACTCAGACCTGCATTTAAGCTAAAAAAACATGGATTAGGAACAGCTGCAGAAACACAGAACAAAGTCCAGACAAGGCAACAGAAAACCCACTCACTCCAGAAAAAGCAGGTTCATCAGCCCCTGGACTGTTGCAGAGGACATTTACAGTGAGGTCACCACGGAAGAGGACCCCTATGAGCAGCCTTCTAGCAAGCATCTAAGAAACATCTTGCACATCAGAAGAAAAACCACCCATCCCCAAGCTCCATGTTGAGAGGCAAATGCTACAACTTGTTAGATTACACCACATCCTCCCCAGTTGCACACAGGTTCTTCAGCAGCATAGGATTTCCTTCAGTAACAGCGCTGCCTAAAAGAGGGTGATTGCACAGAATATTTGTTTAATCATTTGCACTGAATGCCAAATGATGAGATTTTCTTCAGGCATGCCACACTGCTGTGAAGCCTAAATCAACTCTGCCAGAAGGTGTTTTTCTCAGGAGAGACACTATTAAAAATTCATTTTCTGATTAGTACTGCTAAGGCAGTGACATTCCTTTAAAAATGTTGAATACCTACTTGATGAAAAAGACTTTTTTGAAGTTAGACGATAACTCTCATAACTCAATTAGTAACATAAACTACCACACATTAAAACTTCCAGTAATTTGTTGACCATGAAATAGGGGTCAAGATATTTCTTCCTCCCTTTGCTTTCAGGGTCTTTAGTACGTATACTGATTCTTTTGACAGTATTTTGGGGGGGAACAGAGAAGAAACAGCCACTTAAACCCATCTGTAAAGCTGCTGCCTTTGTGAAGTAAAGTCTCAAAACAATACAGCACCCTCAAGCCTTTGTTTTCATTAAATCCGTACGTTTAGTGATAGGTCACCCAAACCAACCCAACTGTGGCTCCTTCAATCCAGACACCCCAAGAGAGCTGAAGCGCATCACGCTCTCCAATCTACCATTGAGTTACAGCAACGAGGGCTTGGTTTCTCCAAAAGCTTTCAAGACCCTGTAATATCCTGATGTCTCTGTTGCCTAGATAGGTATCTCATTCAGAGGTCAAGGGAAGCTACCACCACACAATGTTAATCTTCACAGATATGACCGCTACCAATACATCAAGGTGCCTGCAAAAGATCAAAATTTGGACAAAACATGGACAGCCCACCTTCATCAAAGCCCTCGAACTCTGCTCCACCTCATCCAGGAGGACATACTTCTTACCTCTGCCCTCTTTAAAAACTGTCAACCCTCCTTCCTAGACAAGGATCCAGCTAAAGCAATCAATACATTTATCACTTCAAGAAATATGTGTATAACTCAGTGCAACAGAAATGGAGAAAAACCCAAAAGATACCAAATGGTACAAATTCTAGAGGCTTGTTTCCTTGAGGGCCTGAACAGATAATTATTTTTAAAAGTCTACCATTTCCCAGTAAAATTCTGATATCAAATGAAGAATAGTCCTTATCCTTAAAGCAATTAATAGGGCCTGTCATAGGCAACAAAACCCCTAATTTTAAACCCTCAATAGCAGCACACATCAGGCATAGCGACAGCAGCTATCATCTTCTGGCACAATGCATATCATGCCAGGTCTCCACTTAAAAACATAAAATTTAGAGACAAAACATTTTACCAAAGGAGATTCAACAGTCACATGAGCCTCTGAAAGGAGAAAATAAGTCAAACCCAGGATCTGTCCACATTAAGGAAACACTGCAAATGCGCTGCAGCAGCGGGGAAGGATCTTCATTCATCAGAAACACATGCAACACCAACACTGCTTTCTACCTTCAAACCTACTCAATCTTTTCCTTATAAAACGTCTCAATAAATTAAGCGAAAAACCTTGCTCTAT
This sequence comes from Balaeniceps rex, assembly GCA_013401315.1. Taxonomy (NCBI): domain Eukaryota; kingdom Metazoa; phylum Chordata; class Aves; order Pelecaniformes; family Balaenicipitidae; genus Balaeniceps; species Balaeniceps rex. Next base: position 39,256 of record VYZW01018333.1, on the reverse strand, counting down.
AGTGTTTTTAGTTTGAAAATAAGAGTTGCTAAAGAGTAAAAGCTTACCAAGGACTTCAACGTTGGTCTTAAACACAAGACATTTTGTTACTGTAGATCAGGAGATGAACACAAAGACAGGCAGAAAGACAACATCTGTTGAGATCTGCTTGGGTGAAGTGAGGCACTTAAAGCCATTTCACCCAGAATCCCATGCAACTCCTGATACTGCTAAAACAAGACATTGGGGACAGAAGGAGCCCTGTGAGCAGAGGAATTAATAACACATGGCTTCCTATACACAAGCCTTTTGGTTGAGTTTTAGAAGGGAAGTCTTGCATCTTCTGAACTGCTTGATAGGGATATCTTTGGAGTCACATCTGACTGTGGAAGCCAAGAACTGCAGCAGGTGAAGATGTATGTTTGAAACCTGGTTCCCTCTTTGGTCGACCTTTTCCATGACACTAACAAGAACTGTCATTATTGTGGAGAGCTTCCTCCTTCCACCCATCCAAGCAGAAGAAGAGCAAAGGATTCAGAATGTATGTGGGACATGACGGGGCACAGACCAAATTCTTAGGTGAGTTTTACTTCCATAGGACAATGCATTCCAGCAAGAGAAACACAACTGCCTCTTCTTTGCAAAGAGGAAATTAACAGCCATGCCTTCTGAGTCACTGCAAAAAATTCCATGAGCCTCTCATGACACTGTCAGAAAAAAGCTTTAACATACAAAGTTAATGGGGCAATATCAGTTGTAATAGCCTCCCTCTGGATGAGCAAATAGTGAGTGACAACCTTCTTGGATGTCTCACTCCCTCAAAGACTTGGAGAGCTGTTTTAGTAAATGGTTTCATCACCAGTTCCTACTCCCAAAAAAGAACGCTTGAAGTACTTCAAATGCATGGAAAAGTTGCACACACACTCAGGTTTCCTTTCACCAAGGTCTGATGATCTATATTTTGCTGTAGATTATTTGCATTACTATAAAAATCTTATTTTATCTGAAAAAGCCCTTTTATGAAATATATATTCTATTTCCTTTAAAGTCAGAAAAAAGTAATTTTTAAGCTCATTCAATATTGCCACTACCAGCATGCTACCTCAAACACTCACTGAATTTTCTTAACACAAGAAAAAAATGCTCAAGTACACACAGTATAGTTTAATTTCAGGTCTCCTTATACAAGCTGATGCAAAGAAAAGCACTGCTGTAAAGAAAGCTATCAGCCCATGATTAGATACACCAGATTTCACACAGATGCCAAGGAGAGAGCCTTAAATCAATACCAACAATAGCATAATCACTTCCAGATCATGCTGGGATATTTCTGCAAGAAGTTATTTGAACTTTATCTTAATTACTTTTTGCAAAGCTAAGAATAGCAGTAAAAAAGTTAATTTTCAGTTGATTAAAAAACAGGAATGTACATTTCTTTTAACAGTTGTATAAAGAAATCCAGATCAGTGCTGCTGATTTCTGAAACAGTGATGATGGTGAGGAAGAGGTACAATCCTGGACAAGAAGCTGACAGGGCTGACAGCTTAGGGGGCAGGATTTTCCTGGAATAGCTGATTTTGCTGAGGACAAGGGAGCAGCTTTCCCTATACTTTAAAGTGCAGTATTACTCTGGTAAAATACTGCTAGAGTAAGCAGAGCTTACTTTGGATGAGACCTGGGGAAAGACCTTCAGGTAGTTTTGGGATGCATTCATCCTTAGCCTCCTACCTCTCACTTCAGCTGCAAGAGTGCTATTTCCTTCCTCCTCCCAGTCTTCCTTTATCTAGACCCCGCTAAGTACTGAAGGTAAGTAAATGTGAGCAGGAAGGAAAAAAAAAAAAACAAAAAAACCAAAACACACCAAAGTTGGAGAGAGTGCAGCTAAGAATTTGTACACAAAGTATTTTTTACCCACACAAAGGTCACTGCTAAAGAAATAGTCACTACACAGATCAGATACTGCTTCATTTTCTCAAGTATTACGGAGTTGATCACCCAACCAGGTCTGGTTACTTTGTATTTTAATTTATGTTGTAGAAAGACAGGACAGTTGGACAGATTGGCTTTTTAATGTTCCTGAGAGATTGAAATGCCCTTAAGTACACAAATTATTCATCGCTTCATTAACCAAGTGACCAGATAGTAACGGCCTTCAAATTTAAACCGCATTGCCTAGCATGAGCGTATCCTCCCCCAGACTCGCTGGTTGAAGAGTAATCTATTTTCCCCCAGCTCATTCTCCCACAGCTCATGGGAAAACAAAGCCAGTCTGTTCCCAGACTTTTCATGGACATACCAATAAGCTTTGGAAATAAGATGAACTTCAGTGGGTAAAGCTGTGAGCATGAAGATACAGAGAAGAAAATCACTGTGCTGTCTAGCTGTATTGCAATTCAGAAAGTATCTTTTTTTGTAATCAGTTTTTCTCAAGATTCAACTCCTTACCTCCAAATACAGAGCTCTCAAATATTTCAAGGTCCCTCTGACACAAACATTTTTACAGCTGAAAAAGGTGGATTTACTCATGTATTTGCTAAGCAAAGTTTCCCTGAATATTTGCACCTCTATAGCAAACAAGCATGAGCCTGTGCCAAAATCTGTTTGTATAGGATAGTCTCCACATAGTGTTTAAATGAGCACTGAACTAAAAGAGTAACAGTTAAGTCCTGGTTATGAGATCTTTGAGCTTGCACTCCAGGCCTGGGTGGATACTCGGCACCAGCATGCAGAAAACTTACAGCTCTCCCTTTTCCCACACTACTTTTAAACCCCTTTAAAAGCAACTAATTCACCCCGTTCCCACTTCCGAGTGAGTCTAACAATGAAGTGCTACAACAGCTCCCCAGATAATCTCTCAATCCTAATACCCACCATTAACTGCAAATCTTAAAAGTGTATTCAAACAAAACATCATTCAGGAAGAAAAGAACCTTCAAACCTACGTAAAAAAAAGTGATAAAATAGTGAAAGCTTGGTAACAAACCTGTAGGCAAAGAGTTGGTTTAATCCTTTGTCTAATCTATTTCTTTGTCTAAATGGGGGGGCAGAGGGCACACATGCGGGGATTAAACATCTCCCAGCTAAAGTCAAGTATTAAAGATTTTTCAAGGAATCCCTCCTTTAGTGATTCCGTATGTGGATCATCTTCAACAGCATGGATTCTACTTCATGCTTCAATTCCAACTCAAAATTAAACTCCAAGTTTTTTTTTCCAAAACAAGACAGCAGCACACCCTTTACAACATGTTTAAGACTCCTTCCTCCCCCAAGCTGCACAACTATGAACATCTTCAGCATCAGCATTATTCCCAATAACTGCCCAAATACTTTAAAAAAAAAAAAAAAGAGAGAGAGAGAAAAGCATCAATACTCGCACTACATCTGAAGTCCTCTGGCACTACCATAGACTGGAAGAGAGGTGATCATCTCACACCAGTACCTGCACATCTTTGGGGATACTGGGTTAGGGTTTTCTTATTACATGTAAGCATTTATCCTTATGAAAACTGCTCAGATAAACCATCACCATTGCTCAAGACAGTCACCATTCTCCCTCTCCCAAAGGGAAAGCATAAAGAAAGAAGAAATTAATAAAAGTCAGGTCTACAGTGTGGTCTAAAGGCAGAAGCATATAGTGTCTTGCCTCCAGCTGAGCATGCAAGCCAGGGAAGGGCTGTGCTCTGCAACAAGAACTGCCAGATCCACACAAACCGGATACACCGCATCTGCTCCCTTTTGATCACTCAGAGTCTGGACCGCCCAATTGAGCACAAACTGTACTAATATTTTTGGTTTTCCTCCCGTTTACCCCTTAAAACTTGCAGCTGCAGCGAGAAGCCTCCCCTCCTCATCACAGAAGCCCCACTGGGCTTACAAAACAGCACATAGAGCAAGTCCAGCTCCTCCACCCTCACGTGTCAGACGCCCACGCAGAGGAGCTCCAAATTGACAGCTAACCCACCCTGCTGAGCTGTGAGGTCCAAAGCTTCCTATGCAAGGGTCCAGGACCCATCCTTGGCAGCAGGAGACCACATTTCACAGGCCAACTGTCCAGTGCAATCAGCAACAGATGAATCACCTGTGCTTCAAAAGAGCCTGTTGAGGGATTAAATGAAACAGATGTCAGCATGAAGAACATGCCCCATCCCTCTCCTGCCCACAAGAAGCACCTGCTTCTTCTCTCTGCCTCTTGCTCTGGCTTGCAGGTCCTCACCAAACATGCAGGGAGCTGCAGCCGTTTCAGGCTGTGGAGCAAGGGAAAGAAAATGGCCAGTGTGGTAGACAAAGCATGCTCCCAGTTTGCACGTTGCTGAGATCGGTGGCAGGACGGCAGAGAGAAATTTCTGTCCTTGCCCTTGATGATTAATGGCCAACTCCTTTGATGGATAAGGGTTTGCATGGGGTGGATGAGCTGATCTTCACGCTCCACCCCCAAAAAAACCCATAAATAGAAGATTTTTGTATTCATTTGAGCACTTAATATTTAAAATTTATTAGGGCATTATCCAACAGTAAATTAAAGCATTGTGTTGCTGGCTTAATAGTTTGAATTCTTCAGTGTTATAAACTATTTTGCTCCTTTTAGTAAGTATTAAGGTTACCACCTAACCCATCCCAATTTCAGAAATGGGCAGGGAGGGGTTTTGAGACTGTACAGGCACATACTCTCTCAAAAATCAGTCCAAAGAGCTTTAACTGATATTCAGCATAAAGTCAGCAGAGCTTAAGTGATCTACAGCATTGGTTCATGCTGAATGATATTATTTTGCACCAGATGCTCCTGCTAAATGCAACTAGAGCCCAGTAACCTCGGCGGTGGGGCTGCAGTGATATCCAGCTTCACTACAGTATTCCCAAAACCATCCTGCAGCGACGTTGTCTATACCACAGCAAAGAATATAGTTTCCTATGCCAACTTTTCCATCTCATAGTCATAGTGATAACAATTTAGTAGCCATTGGACATTCCCGTTCTCACTTGGTTATATCTTCCATTACTAAAACAAGAGCTGAGATACAATTAATCCCGCCTGCCAGTGGAGATGCGCCCAGTAACGCATAGCTAAGTGTTTTTCCCAGAGTGAATTCAGATCTCATCAATATAAGCAAATAGCTCAAATATTTCCCCTTCATTATGCAATACTAAACACATCCATGGGGCATTTCATCTGCTGCAGTGCTACTGAATAACCTGATCTTGCTGCAGCCTTTTGAAATTCCTCTGAAACCACCTAACCAACTTCATTAGCACTAACTTCAGTAGCTGTGTCATCTGAAAATATTACCTCTTCACTTTTTGAAGAGATTAAAAACCACAGATGCCAACAGAGCTTCTTGAGAAATCCTATTTCTAACCTCTCATGAAAAATGACTGCACTTGTTTTTCCCTCCTCACAAGCAAATCTTGAAGTGATTTTCCAAGCCTACCCCATACTCTAGCAAGTGCTCTCGTAAGTTTTTTTTTTAATCCCAGGAATGCACCTTAGACAACCTTTTATTTTTTTTCCTTTCACTGAAAAGGTGCAAGTTCAGTTTAGGAGCATCACTGCACTGATCTGTCCCGTACCCCACTCTCAGTCCAATGCAGCCACGAGCCTCTTCCCTCCCTCTCCCAGAAAACCCACCGATCACCAAAATACCCTCTTGGCTGCAGATGAGGAATACAAACAGGGTTTTTTTTCTTTCATTTTAAAAGACCTTAAGACCTCTGAAACAACAGCTTGAGAGCTTGAAACATTTATTAGTAGCTCAGTCACCTCACAGCCAAGCTCCCATGCTAACACCTTGCCCTCACTTTGAGATAATGCTGCTGTTTTCTCCAGACCACAGCTGTCCTGGGATGGGCAACTCCATCCAAACCCTGTTAAGCTAGTTAGGAGAAAGAGTGAGTGCCCTCTCTTGGCAACATCAACATTTGGCAGAATTTACCACCTGAAGCTCAGCAACAAAGAGCTGAAAATGGCTTTTGTGTCACCAGCTCTACTGAGTTCAAACCTCCAACAAGACAGTCACCAAAGTGACCCAAACACCTGATGGCATGCCCAGCTGGGCTCCTCCCAACACTTTCAGCTTAGAGTAGCTGAGACCCACTTAACTGATAACATCAACCCTTCATGAGTTCAACACAGCCAGCTGTAAACAAAATATCAGCAAAACCAAGGATGCTGTCCTGGAAGGGAGACTAGCACATGGTTAGCCCCTCCCAAGGATGCAAGAAGGCAGATGAAACCACGACCAGGGTTCATTCCCACCCCAACACAACAGTCCATTTTGTTCCAAGCTCCAAAAAGGCAAATGAGCTTTAAGCCTCCCAGCCCAGCTGGTGTGACCCTGCCCTGGGGAGCCAGGGCTGCTGTACCAGCTCAGGGCCCTGCTCTGGAAGAGGTGGACTTGAGCAAAGATAAGCAGTGACCTGCGCCTGAGCTCCTTTTGCCACTCCTCCTCCTCTGCCCAGAGGCTAGGAGCAAGCTTTGTAAACCACTGCTCCTAGACATGCAAACCAGAGCAGATCAAGCATATGTTTATATGTATTTACACATTCTGTTTACAGAAGTCTCTGGAATTAATAAGATAAATCATTTCATCTGTCTGTAGGGGGTGGAGGCAGGGGAAAAAACACTGTAAATTCAGAAATAAGCACCATCTGTTCCCCCTGACTGCCCCTGACCACCCTTCCTGCTCAGATGAGCTCTTTGAACCAGGCTTCAGTGATGCAGAATGCAGAGCTGCCTTCCGCATCACCCTCACCTTCACACACACACACAAGAACAGCTTGTTTGGCCAATAATCCATGCACAAAGCACTGGGAATGAACTCGCCATATACATCCCATCTACAGAAGCAGACAAAACGGGCACACACATGCAGCCGTCTGATTTCCAGCCCCAAATACACCACACTGATGAGCCTGAAACATTGCAATCTCTGCGCAGTTCTTGCACATACCAATGACCGTCCCTTGTCACACAGCTGGTGGGATTTCAGCTTCTTCGATTGCTTGAACTGATGCAAAACCACAAGTACTCCGTGGGAAACACTCCTATACTCAAAAATCAGCCATAGAAACCTCAGCTGCATGTTAGACCTATTCTTCATTGACATCCTCACTATGAAAGATTAGAACAAATAAATCTAGTGGTCTTCAGATCTTGAATATAACCAGAAACTGTAGCTATCAGGTCAGTAGGGAACAAGACAAAAAAAAAAAAAAAGGACATAGCAATTTATATAAAAATCCACAGGCACCTGGTGCACACGTGTAACCCGTCCAGCCTACTTTTCTTGAGATGTATTTCTACTACAATTTCTGCTTTACAAGACAGTAGAAAAACCCACATTCAGATATCAGCTTGCTACCAACGGTAGTAAAAGCCAACACAAGGAAGATGTGGTGGGGAGAAGGCTTCACAATTGTCTGAAGGGGAAATTTCATTTGAGGGTTTTTTCCTTCCCACCTCCTTTTACTTTCAACCATTTTAAAACTTCAAAGCTCTAAAGAAAGACTCAGAAGTAAGGCTTTTTAGGCACCACAGGACAGCTCAGGACCTTTCTGAGATCCTGTAGCAGGATGCAATAGCTGTTCCATCACGCTAACCCACGAGAGGCCAACTCCATATATTCTTAACGCTCAGTTGCACAAAACTCATCTTGCCCGTTAGCCTCTACTACACGTCAGAAGCATTCCCTTGCTCTAGGGCCCAAACACCACTGGCATCTTTCACATCTCAGTTTTAACAACCCATTGGGGAGAACACAACAATTCACACCTTTCAGTTATTGCTACAGTTACTGCAACTGAGGTTTGCAGAGCACCCAAAGAGAGGGACACTTGTAACTTCTTAAAGTGGCTTTGTAATCTCATCAATTAGGTGTTTGCTTCCTGAAAGAAAGTATGACGTTCTGCAGAAAATATAAGTTAACAAGAGAGTCTACAAGTAGAGAAGCATCAAGTCCACAGTCCTTCAATGCAAGCACATCCCACCAAGAGGAACAGCAGGGGCAACAAGACATCCCTTGATCCTACCCAGCATGCTCTTTGCACGACCACCAAGTGAGATGTTCCCAAGTTGCCAGCTACAGAAAATGAGTGAGCCAGCTCACTAATTCAGCTTCTCCTTTTTCTTCTTTCCAGTCACTTAGTGTTTTTTCTTAAGGCAGTATCTCCATGTTAAATGGATGTAAGCACCCAAAATAGTGTATTCTGAGAAGTTACCTTATAATTGATGCTTAACAACCAGGGGCTCAGCAGCCCACTTTGTGATCGCTACCTAGCAAATCAAGATTGTAATGAGCCAGAAACCATACAAATCCAGAGAGGCACAGCTGCAGAGGGAGAAGTCCTCAACATTAACACCAATGCAGTGAGTTACTGTATCACTGCATGAAGAAACATCATGAAGAGGACTTGCAAGTTTCTAAAACCAGACTGGGCAAAGCCCTGAGTAACCTGGTCCAAATTCATTGATCCTGCTCCAAGCAGGAGTCTGGACTAGCAGACCTCCTGAGGTCCCTTCCAACCTCACTTCTTCTATGAACGGCAGCAGAATGGGATTAAGGTCTAGGCTGTAGACAAATAAACTCAGACACTTAAATATACATGACTGACCTCCCATGACAGTAAATGGCACCCGAGTCAAAGCAGTCAGGAGACTTTGGAGAGCAATCACACTAACGCAGACACCAAGACAGTCGGGTGAAGAGGGCTCAAGATTCACTGACCAAAACCTACATCTAAGCCCCACATGGACACCCACCACTGGGAGGGGACACAGCCCAAGTAAAATAGCCAGAGCGTGTTACAGCTGGAGACTCACATGCTTTGCTGCTGCAGCATGCAATACAGAAGACCGACTTTCTCGGTACACACAGGGGTCCAAAAGGGCTTAGAAGCACACACAGAGTTCCTCATTTGGGCTGTTTTCCTTCATGGCACAGATTTGTTCAAGTCTGATTTTTACACAAATTATCCAAAATTAATAGGACTGCTGCCAAGCACCACAGGTGGGAACAGATGCTGCAGTCCTCTGCATTGGCTCCACATCCCTCGGCTAATCTCTGCTGTACAAACCCAAACTCGCACCCACAGAAAGTCTGCACGTAGCAGACACAGCAGATGCAAAGGCAGTGTCAGGTAACCTCAGGCCTTGCAGGGAATGGACAAGGCAAGGTCTCTGGTACATGGTCCTCTCTGCAAACAGCATCAAGCTTTCTGTAGGGAAGTTACTAATAAATGAGAAACCCTTTTAAGGAAACTGTGAAAGCCACGAGGGGGCGGGGGGACTGTTGTGTGCAAGAGTTGTATTTTCTAAAATAAGTATATTTTTGAAAAATTTTGAAGGACTAAAAAATTGAAATCATTTTTCTCCACCCACACAAAACAGGAGCAGAAAACAACCCTGCTCTGTACAAATACCACAGGACAGGCAGCACACAGCACCCTAATTCTGCCTGAAACAGTTCAATGAATCCACAGCCAAGGAAATGTTTGGTTATAAGAGAAGAGACATACCTACCAGACATACGCACCACCGTAGCCCACCAGCAGTAGCAAGGGAACTCAGCAAGGAACGTATTTAAGGGCTTCATTAATAGAGCCAAGGGGAAGACAGTTCTGTTTCATAGCAAGGTTTTGAAGTTTGTTTCTGTTCTTTTTTTGGGACAGAAACAAAGTGTCCCTGGCATTTTTCAGGAACAAAACTGTAACAAGTTATCAGAGTTGGAGATCACCACCTTGCCCCTTCCAGGGGCATCACCCCATGAGTAGGCTGGGTAGAAATGCAAAACATGTCACACTCAAGAAAAATTATTTGGCATCTTCCCTACCAGTTCACTTTGGATCAGGAACTTGAAACCCTGTCTCTACAATCCAGACCTGTGCTTTAAAAAAATAAAAAAAAAAGTTATCAGGCTACAGTGTCCAGACCCACTTCTCTTGCTAAAGCTTTAAAGCCAGAAGCGTTCCTAGTGATATACTGCTTTAAGCAAGAATGTTTATTTTGGCAAAACTTCATTTAGCTGAGAGTACTCTGCTCTTCTCGAGAGGTTAGGAAGGAAGGATCTAGCTGAGAGCCCCCAGCTACCTGAAAAAAATTTGGTTTCAGAGCAAACAGTGCTGCAAATGAATGCATGCACCACTTTCACAGGAGAAAAAGAAATCTTCACTTGAAGCCTGTGCCACCGCAGCAGACACGAATGTCAAAAGCCCTCCGAGGCAGCTCCTCCTGGCACAAGCCCCTGCCCAGCAGCACGAGCGCATCGCTCTGCAGCAGCTTCACAGCAGTTCCCCAACGGAAGAATTTGGGGTTTTCCTTCCTAAGACAGAGCTGCCTGCCGCTCCCAGCTCCACCAAGACATGACTAACTTCTCCTCACCAGCACAGACCGAGCACATCAGAGGGTCAAAGACCATTTTGATGTCGAGTTAGTAGACAGTCCTGAAGGCATCTTTTGCCCCAGCTCCTGCTAGGAGCTAAAACCCAAAACCCAGAGCAACCCAGAGGAATGGGAAGATTTTTTTTCACAGGTTCACATGTGCACAAGAACATGTTCAGGTTTCAGGCAGACCCAGGGAGGGCAGAAAGGAGCAGGGTGCTATGGAGCTGCAATGCTGCATGAAAAGACCAGCCAGCATCACCACTGCCTCAGCTTTCCCCAAATCCTGGTGGGATTCCTGGTTCCTTGTGTCACAGAAAAAAAACACTGCATTCACAAAGGGCTTGGCACAGCTGTACCTGCTGGGCACAGTCCCCACACAGGCCTCTGTCTCTGCTTCTGGCACCGAATACACGAGCCCTGTTTCATTGCAAGGCAGATAAATCCAGGTGACAACAGTGGGTTGGATTCATGTCTCCACACCACAACCAACACATCTGTCCATTTAATCTTCTACTTCTCCGTCCAGCCATTGAACTTCTCTAGAGCAGGGACAGGCAATGAATCTTTAGGTCAATTCCTAATACGTACATATTTATTTTTATAATTACCTTCGAAGAGGGGTTCAAAGACTATTGCTTAATTTCTGTTCCCTCTCGTGCAACCTTCAGTTGCATCACATTAAAACTGCAGGTGGGATCATCTCAGTTATCGATTACTACTTATTAATATCACAGTTTTATAACCCTGAAGAGTTTTGAAGCATTTTAATTCACCTCAAAGGCAGCAAGCCTCCATCAGAAAAGCACACTGACAATCAGCGCCTGGCAATTTCTAGCTCTGCAAACCCTCATTTCAAGGGGCTGTGCTGCACTTATGTTATAAACAGTTAGGGAAAAAAATAGGAGAAGGAACTAAATAACAGCTTGGCGTTTTTATAGGCTGTTGGTCCAGCAAGAAGAAAAGGGAGGAAGAAAAAAAAAAAAAAAAAAAAAAGGAATTTGCCAGTGCTTTATTGCTGCATGCTCAAAGACAGGGGAGGAGAGGTTTGGAATCTGACACTTCCAAATTGATACGAGTATTTTCAAAAACAAGAGACAAATCAAAAATTGCATGGAGAGGGACAGACAAGAACCCCGCAGATGAGTGCAAAAGCATTTTACTCATAAGGAGCAGGACAAATATTTGAAAGCCAGGCTGAGTAAACAGGAAAGCCGTAGTCCCCAGAAACAATAGGATCAGCCAGGTTCCTTTTCTGGGTTTTACCACCAATTGTTTACCTGTGCTTTTGGAGAGAATTTTAATGTCCATGTGCTTAAAAAATCCTCTTGAAAAGCACGTTAGCTTCCAACAGTGCAATGGAGTATCACAGACCAGCTGGGCTGGAGAGTAGACCCTTGGAGCACTTACCGTGCAAGCCTCTGAGTGCCTTAACCCACCAGCCAACATAAGCAAGATAGACGGACATCAGCAAGACAAATGGGGCCGTTCCAGAGATGAACTTGGGAAGAGGTATTCCGGCTAACACAGGCCAGCACTTCTTATGTCATTATGAATAAAGTGAACCTAGTTCAGGGTGCTTGGGTGCTTTTTGTTCAGGTGTCCAGCAACGTGCTGGCAGCAGCCAAAAGATGGCACTTTGGGAAAGCCCAGGAACAGGCAAAGTGTATAAGGAACTTCTTGAAGCACACTCAAACTTCCAACACCATGCCAGCTGGGCACCGAGCCAGAAACGGTGGTTTTCCACTCACCATCCACTCATAGCATGGACCTGCCTTGAGGTTTCAGGCTGGTCTGGCACCATTTCCACCCTTTTTGCATACATGACAAATTCACATAAATACCCTTGAAAAGATCTCGTGCTCGAGCATCCCAGGGCACTCGGGTCTGGACCACATGCTACCTCTGACATGCACCAGCTGGAAGCACTAACCCAGCTGACCACCGGCCGTGCTACACAGCCCCAGCCTGAAGGGCAGCAGTCAGAACTCACCATAATCTATATATCATACTTTGTTGTGTTGAGCACTCCCTCTAGTCAGCACCATTTGATTTTAGGGGGAAAACACTGGTAAACACAAGAGGAAGGTATGAAGAACAGCTTGGCTTTTCCTACTGCTTTGGCAAGAGAAGGCACATCATTTGACACAGTGGTCAAGGTCCAGGCACAAGCAGCCAGGTGAAGATCACTAATCTCTGGGTCTGCCTTTTTTTTTTTTTTTTTTAAATAAAAACTTTGACTAGCTATAATGCCATAGGGAAAGAAATTTAAAAAAAAAAAGTGTGATTTGTTTGGGTTTCTTTAAACACAAAATAACTATACGCAAAATGCTGGAAAGAAACATAGAAAAACCCTGGATATCTTTGACAGATTTTCATAATTTTCTACAATTTCACCCCGGTGCAGTTGTGCCTTTATCACACACCAAAAGCAAAGAAAAACTGTGTGGAGATTCCCAAGCTGGTACAAAGCCGCAAGCAGGAAGCAGTGCTGAAATACAGAGGTTTGGCAGAAAACAATGAGAAACCAAAGAGGAAAGGGAGCCTCGCACATGAGAGGCAAGACAAGCACGACACTGAAAACCAAGTAGCTGTGACAGCTCAACTACTTCGAATCTCAATTTTTTCCATGACAGTGGAAAAGGCAGTGAAGGATACAAAAGCAGTAGAAGCAAAAAAAAAGAAAAAATAAGAAGAATGACACTAAGAACCTCTTTCCCCCAACAGCTAAGTAGCTAAAGCTTTCTGTACCAACCTGACACAAAAGTTCCCAGGGAAAAAGCTGCCAGCTATGTTCCCAAATTTAGCACAGAAATATTGTGACCTATGACAGTGAATATTTCATAACTTACAACCACGAGGATAAATAGAAACTTTAAAAAAAGGCTTATAGAAGCACACTACTCATTTGAACTCCAAAAAAGCCTCAGAGCAGAAAAGCATTTTTTCACCACCCCCCCAAAAAAAAAAGTCTCCATTGATTTTTTTAAAGGAAGTTGAAAAGTACTACTCTTCTTCAACTAAAAACCTCCAGAAATATTAAAATCATTTGCCAACATTTACAATTAATTTCTGAAGCTGGAAAGTAAATGTATGCACTCACTCTGAACACATTTTAGCTGTGTACTGTGTGAAGTCAGGGAGGGGTGCTCCCCACGCTCCAGCCCCAGCACTGCCACATACCTACCACGTCCAAGAAAACAAGAAACTTTTGCACATTTAGAATAAAGGCACAACCAGTAAGTGACATGAAGTAACCTAGTTATTTTTATGGAGGGTTTTGTTTTGGTTTGGGTTTTTTTGTTGGGTTTTTTGGGGTTTTTTGGGGGTTTTTTTGGTTTTTGTTTGGTTTGGGTTTTTTTTTTTTTAATATATATGTTTTAGGATCTTTTTATATTACTATGACCATCTGTTGCACAAGTTGCAAAGCTACATGGAGACGAGCATCCTCCCAATGACGTATAATCTGATTCTGGGATCGTTCTGAGTCTGGGTGAGGAAGCACCATTAATTGCTCCTTATCAAAATACACATTCCCCTGTTGGGCTGGGTCTTGAAGATTATATGATCCTACTAAATCAGGGGGAATCCTAATCACATGAGGAAGAGAAGGGGGTGGAAATCTGTGCAGTGCAAAGGAAGAAAGAAGGGAATAATTGCTATTCAGGTTGCGAAAACATGAACTTTAGCAAAACCCTCCCTTATTCCAACCATTCTAGGAAAACTCAAAAAAAAAAAAAAAAAAAAAAAAACAAAAAAAAACCCCACACCCCAAAAAAAACACAAACAAATCCCACAGCTTTTTACCTTTCCTTTATGTTTGTCCTATGTCCCAGTTTCCCACAGAACTGCAGTTCCACACAAGTTACAGGTGACTTTCACAGCTGCGCAAGAGACAGTTGGATACAGAATACCTGGCAAGCGTTGTGCAGGCTTGAGATAAGCCTGTGTATCTGCTAACACAATAAGCAACGGTGCAATAAAATCTGTGTGGTCACCGTTAGATTTCCGTGATGACAAAATGCAGATACTAACAGCTGACTGCTACTATAAAGAAGCCAGCTTGAGACAGGAGGCTCAGGAAATTGCTCTCCATCATTTCATGCACTATTTACATTTGGAAGCTCATCTCTGCACTCACGATGCTCACAGTTTAGGTTTGTATTCGGGGACACAGCTCCATAGTTACAGAATCCCACCAAATAAAGGTCCTGCATGCCTTTGCCTTCTTTTCTGAAAAGTCTGCCTTTGGTTTGGGGCAAGCTCGGCAAAGTTAGGGATCCTGAAAAAAAAAAATCATTCCGTTTTTACAGTGGTTGCAGCTACTGGGGAGAGGGAAATTGCACAGACTTACTTATTTGCTGCATGGTACAGATCAGTACAGAGTCATTATTTCCACTGTATCATCACTTGTGCTTTACTCCCATATATAAATATGGGCTTGCCTGCACAGCAATGGAACAAGGAAAAAAAGATTTTTAGTAGAGGAAAGAGTTGTAGCAAAAAGTAAATGGTCTATTAGATATTATTTCAGGTTCTTTCACTGACTAGCTTTGCAGTTGGTGCCTCTTAATTACAAAAGGCAACAATTCTTCAGAAATCCCAAGCTTAGTCTATTATTTGCAATAATTGTATTACCTAGTGAATGGTAGCACACCAAAAACCTAATTTATCCAAAAGATTGCCTCTTCTTAGCTAGAAAAGCAGCTCCTCAGTTGCAGGGTCAAGAGGACATAAGAGAGCAACCCCTTCCAAAACCTGGTGCTTCTTAAAATACAAGGCATGCTTCAGCTTCCAGTGAACCTGTCAACACCAACACAATAGCCCTGCCTTGAGCACTTCTATTTTTAACATTTTCCATCCATGCAAAGGACAACTATTTAATAAATTTAAAGGAAGCATAACTAAAAGAGAGAGTTGAACAAAACTTCAGGGCCAACCTGATTAACACGAGCACAAGCTACAACCTTAAGCAGCCCAAATGCATTGCAGGGATTACTGAATTACCAACATAATACTGGCCTTAGAGACAGAAGAGATGCCAAAAACTGATTCCTGATCACCTGGGAGCACAACAGCACATGACTGAGTTGAATCTGATGCAAAGGTCGATGCACAATATGCTTGTGTGATGGAGTGTCATCTGGTATGGCTGCCGTGGAGAATAGGTGCTATAAAGGATAAAGTTGACCATAAATAGCTCGTTATTCATCAGATGCATCTGATCCCTTTAATTTTCTTTAGGATGCCTAGGATCGCACTGTAAATCTGAGCACTCACAGAGTACCTCAAACCCCCCCTGGACCATGTACATGCGTGCACGCTATCTTTAGCAAACAAGCCTTTGCTTGCCTTGCTGGCAGGATTCAGCTTGTGTTCAGGCTGAAGACACCCTGCTCCAAAACAGTCACAAACTTGCTGTGCTGGAAGGAAACTATGTGTTTAGCACCAAAAATAAAATGACCCAGAGATTTTTCAGTCTCTATTCCAGCAGGAAGGAAGGGGCTGAGCACTCCAAAACCCCCAGCAGGACTCTGTGGCTTATGTACCCCAGTGACTTCACACTACTTTTGAAACCAAGCCCATTTTGGACAGCTTTCAAGCATTATCTGGGGAGGAGGGAGCTGCCTGTTGACCACTTTTCCCCCAAATAGGAGGGGGAGGGGAAAGATGAAGTTGCATGATAAAACTGCCTGCCCTTGCAAAGGAGCTTTCAGTGATCTGACAGAAGAGCATGTGTCCCCGTGCTCTGCTTTCAGGCATCACTGCCTATACATCCCTTGCAGGAATAAAATAGAAATGACCTCTGTGTGTGCTCTGCTGAAGCACCCCCACAACCTGAACACCCCATCGGTGATCACTGTACCTCTTCCCAACACATCAGAGGCAGCTCCAGGCTGGCAGATAAGCTGGATCCTTCCAGCAAGAGTCGCCTGGGCAGGAACTGCTGCATACCCATGCAAAAACGCATTGCTCCAGGGGTTTTCTTGCTCACCTTTATTCTGTGTGGGCAGGACACATACTAAAGGGAGACCTCTGTAAGAAAAGCCCTCAGGTATGCTAAACTCATTTTCCATTCCTCCAGGCACCCGCAGATTAAGCAAGTAGGTGAAAGTGGCATTAAAAAAAGCAACCTCTCCTTAGGACTAATGAATACAGTTCATTTGCAGGACCAAAGAGCACTTTTTTGGTCCCCAAAAACAGGACGCATAACCATTTTTATATCTATATTCTACAAAGATTTATCACCATTCATTGGTTGACTCTGTCTGCTGGAAGAGCAGCTGTACAGCTCTGTACAGGTGGCAGATGACTTGCAGGAAAACTTCCTCCTAGAAGACACATATGCCAACTTTTCATCTCTTGTGAAGCTTTTTAACAGAAGAAATGCTGACACAACATCAGCCCAGCCAACCTGACACATAAAGAACAATAATCCTGCAGGAGCTGCTCTAGTAATTAACCCAAATCGCTGAGACACTTCAGCCTCCTTCGGCTGTATGTTTAACTCTTGGATATGCAATGAATATCAGAAGCGCAAGAGTCCTTTGTGGGCTCTACCTCATCCACCACTATGGGAACTTCAAGCCCATAAAGAAAAAAACAAGTCATTATGTTGTAATTCTAAAATGAGTAAGCCTATAAATTTAATTGCATTGGGATACACCATCTCAATCTTCAGCATCAGTTATGAAAATCAGATTTAGTTCCACATTGCTTTTTTTTTTTTATTAATTCTTTGTGATGAAAAGCTTTAAAAAAGACAAACAAGTGGACTGTTTATCAAGTGATTTTTACACTATAGATCAATCTGTTGCCCTTGAATCTGCTTCCAGGATAGTCAAGCAGCTGCATAAATATTAGTTTGCCCACTTATTTTAATGGATTAATAATGTAAAAAAACAAATCTCATTATTACTGCTTATGCAAAGTCAGCTAAAACAAGCTAGGACAGTTGAATCTCCAAATAAAGACGTTTTGCATAAAGTAAAACTACAAGAATTCAGTGTTTTAACTTAAACACATACATGAATGTCTTCTCTATGAAAACCCTCCCCCAGAAATGCTGTCTAATCTCTCTCAACCTTTTTCTCAGGTTTCTTACTTCAATTAATGAGCTGCATCCATGTGCAAGGCAGAAAAGTGGAAATTTCAGATTGCTCATTTCCTTCCTTTCACAAAAATCTGAGCTTTCAAAGCTCACAGTAGCTCCCCGTAATCCAAAATCCTCACTTTGAGTTCATCTTATCACAAGGGTCCTACTAAAAAAGTTTTAAGGTATTTTCAAAACTGGCTGCAACTGGTGTAATTCTGTCCTGAACCCCCAGGCTGTGCATCCCCGGTGCTTCCTTCCCACCAACCAGCACTTAGGTGGCCCCAAGCACATCCCCATATCATCAAGGCCACCAAAAGGTTATCTTTCCATCGAATTAGCTGCTGGGACTTAAGCAAGCTGATACAACCAGCCAAGGCCTGCATGATTCCTTGCCCCCAGCTGCGGCAAAGTGGGCAAGGCTGAGAGCAGCCAGCATACCTTGAGAGGCAGTGAAGCCACACCTTCATTTCTTGCCTCCCAAATTTTAAGCACCCCACTGAGCCACAGGACAGCTATTCTGCAAGGACGCTGTGCAATTCAGGCACACAAAATGCTTCTGCCTTGTAATCTGTTGTCACAGCAACTGAACACAAGCCACAGGACTATCAGCATGAAAGCCTTGGGGCTGGTGGAAGAGGAAAGAGGGGAAGCAGCAGACGCACAAGATAAAAACAGTAGAGAGATACATGGCAAGTGTTTGAACACCTCCTGACTACTGTCCATTAGTCAAGCCCACAACGGAAAGCCCAAGCCTCCTACAGCTCATCCTTATGGCTTATACTTCATTTTGGAGAATCACAGAATGCTTTGGGTTGGAAGGGACCTTTAAAGGTCATCTAGTCCAACCCCCCTGCTATGAGCAGGGACACCTTCAACTAGATCAGGTTGCTCAGAGCCCCNCACAGGACTATCAGCATGAAAGCCTTGGGGCTGGTGGAAGAGGAAAGAGGGGAAGCAGCAGACGCACAAGATAAAAACAGTAGAGAGATACATGGCAAGTGTTTGAACACCTCCTGACTACTGTCCATTAGTCAAGCCCACAACGGAAAGCCCAAGCCTCCTACAGCTCATCCTTATGGCTTATACTTCATTTTGGAGAATCACAGAATGCTTTGGGTTGGAAGGGACCTTTAAAGGTCATCTAGTCCAACCCCCCTGCTATGAGCAGGGACACCTTCAACTAGATCAGGTTGCTCAGAGCCCCATCCAACCTGACCTTGAACACTTCCAGGGATAGGGCATCTGCCACCTCTCTGGGCAACGTGTTCCAGTGTTTCACCACCCTCATTGTAAAAAGTTTCTTCTTTGTATGTAGTCTGAATCTACCCTCCTTTAGTTTAAAACCATTACCCCTTGTCCTATCACAACAGGTCCTACTAAAAAGTTTGTCCCCATCTTTCTTACAAGCCCCCTTTAAGTATTGATAGGAAGAAGTTTAATGACTATTTGGTTTTTTTACCTTGGTAACGTTCTTTAAAGGAACAAAGTGGCATGTGTCCTTTAGGCACAGTAGATGGAAGATACTCCAGGAATGCCTTACCAATTATTTATTAATCCCTTTTTAATTGGCAATTCAGAATGACCAGTAATCTTTTCCAACAAGATAAGAATCCTCCCCTTCAAAACCTTTAAACATGCCTTTCACAAGGATGCAAAAAAAGCACAGAGCTAGGATTTACATGCTCTTTTAACTACAAATACTTGTTTACACTTTAAAGCACTAGAACTTAATTAATTAATCATTAACTCTATGATAGAAAGAGTATGATGTTCCACTCCACAATATGCAAAACCATCATCACTTGTCCTGGAGGCTCTTGTCCTTCCCATCACATCCCACATCTCAGAAGGTAGATGCAAGGATAAAGAAGTGGTCTTAGCATCTACCTCAAGAAGCAGGGCAGTCAGAAAACCACCATGGATTTTTTTTAAGGCACAGTGAGGCTGTCCTTATTTTAGACCTGGCAAGACACTTTGAAGCAACTGTCATTTCTTTCCCAAGGGTAGCCAAGCATGATTGTAACTTCATGAGTAACTGCTACATACAAAACACCTTTCACAGCTTCCATGCCTACTTTCCAACCAAAACCTTTTGCAATCCATTACATTTTCTGATGAGTTACCTGTGCTGAAAGCTGGCTTTAAAACATCAGCAGGTGAAAAGCAGAAGCTGATAGATTTCAACTGTATGTTTTAAGATAAGCTTCCCTTGAGTGGCCAGCACAGCTACCTGAACAAAGCAAGCGTTTCTGCAGATCACATACTGCTAGGGGAGAACACGCTCCGTTTGCATTTTGGACTATTGCCAGCAAATTTCTTAAGCAAGTCTGGACACGCGTCACTCCTCAGAGGGGGGTGATAAAGAAAGTTTTCCCGTGCTACACTAATTACACACAGAGAGCAGAGATGTGAAACGAACACTCCACACTTCCACATCCTCCATGGGTCCAATGGCAACACCAACTCGTTTTCTTGAGGCTTCCTCCAGCCAGTCTCTTGTGGTTTCCCCAAAGCCATGAGCAGCTTTCTGTGGCAGGACTGGAGGAAGCAGCGGGGATGCTGAGCACATGGGGATGCCCGGACCAAGCAGCTGTGTGTTTGCAGGAAGGACAAAAGCCAGCAGGGCTGCCAGCACTGCTGTGAATTTTGAAGACTCATGAGATTTAGCCAGGCACAGCTTAAACGTTCTGGTACACGGTGCTAATGACGCAGATTAACGACTCCAAACTCCGTCCGTTTTGCTGAACCACCTCTCTTCCCACAACCCCTCTCTATACCCCGTATAACCACTCAATACCACTCCCACCGATGGGATCACCCTTTCAAAGCACATTTCATCCCCTCCCACTGTTTTCAAGTTAATGTCGACTCTTTAGGAGTGGGAGCAATAAAAAAAAAAAAGTGGGATTTGGGGGACAGAAAGGCTGGGAGACAGGGTCCCTCCCATCTGCCAGAGCAGCATGTTAATTTTCTACCACGCATTTCACAAAAGAACATGCCACAGCCCTAGAGTTGCAAAACAGACGGTATGGATGACATGAAAAAGGAGATTAATTCGCAGAAAAATTAACGAGGAGATATATTTTGTAGGAAGTTTTGCAATAGGAAGAATTGAGCTTCCTATAAACATTTGTAGCCTCTTCCATGTAATAGCTAGTGACACCATCCAGGCAAAGATCAGTGTCAGCAGCCCAGATGATAGCACTGTTATAACTGCGCATCCAAACCCTTGGTTAATTAACCATTAATTTGGTGAATAAGAAAGTACAAAGAGACCAGAGCCAACTACTTCAACTGCACCAGAAAACCAGTCCAGTTCATTCCCTGACACAAATAAGAGCTTTACAAGGGCTATAACCAAAGCTCTAAACCTCTGCTGATGACCACAGTACTCACGAGCAGCCAGTGCCGCAGCTGCACCAAGCGACTTTCAGACACCATAGGTAGGTGCTATGAATTAGGAGTAAAACATGACTTGTTATCAAAAAAAAATAAAACCAGGATCATTACTGCTATGTTTTTGCTTGAACTCACAGACAATCAAAGCATAGAAAGCCAACAAACCCAACTTCGGGCATCTTCTGGTGTCCTTCCCCAGTGGTACCCGTGTACTTTCAGTGTTGCGGACAAATGCATTTTCCTAGAGATTTCTAAATATATCGGTGGATACCATACTAAAGGTCTTTTAAGAGTGCCACTTGGATAATTTTTCATGAAATTGTGTGCTCCGTACTCAAATAAAGACTGGCGGCAGTCTGCCAGAGAACAGAGAAAATCAGCCTGGGGTACAAGAGGTGCCCCAAGTTCAGGATTTACAAGCCTTTCCAGCATCATCCAAGCAGTTACAGGCTTCTCCTGATGCAGCTCCTACGTCATAAAAGGAAAGGAAGTACAGAAAAATAAGGCTACAAGAAAATCTGGTCAACTTAAGGTGTATTTTCTCTGCCACAAAACCTGTAACTGCTATCCTGCCCGCTTGCCAGGGACAGACGAGCAATATGGTCTCATCCTGCAGACTTTCAGCCAGATGCTCACTCATCATCTACATTGGCAACTTCTAGCAACTTTTTCTTCACCCAATAGCCTCAACTCTCCGATTTAAAGAAATTTAATTCTGGAAAACAAAAAGGCATTGTTTATTCCTGCCTTTTTGGGATACTAACAGACAAGAATAACTAAAGTCACTTGCAAGAGAACCGTGGTTTCAGAGCCATAGTTCTGTCAGACAATTAATTGTTTCCTAGAGGTATTTACCATGATTTGAAATATCAATCCTTCATGAAAACCACAAGCTTCCCTTCCTAACCAAAAGTCAGGGACTGTGACACCACAACAACCTACTTGCAATGTTTTCAGACGAATTGCCCAAAAGAAACAGACAGCACTAAATACAATTTCTCGTAACAGTTACGATAAAAGGAAAAAAGGCCATTATTTCCTAAAAGTCCTATGAAGCTCTTGGAAAAGTTCATCTCTGTATCATTACTTCCAAAACAATCCGTACTTTGTCCCTTAAGGAACTCAGGTTTAGCTGTCCCCGACAGTGGAGGCACCAGGGATGGCCCCACTCGCTTCCCCCACCCCCGCAACCGGGGACTGCCGGCGGGAGGGATGGTGTGAGAAAGGGGCAGCACGCACATACGGATGTATGCAGAGTCACTCTGCTTAGAAAGCAGAAGAGCGGTGACTCGTGTAATGCCGGTTATTTAATCAGTTAACTCATGCCTGCAGAGCATGGATGGAGGAGACCAAAGAGGCATCCCAGTCCCAAGCACCCCTCCCAGCTCCACCGGCAATCCCAGCTGGGTGCGGGGGAGCAGGCTGGGAGGCAAAGTAGGGAGAAAACAAGATTTTATTAGAGGCCGCACAATGATGGCTGGACGTCACTTTATTTAGAGTTCACATTTCACCCTGGCATCGGCACCGGCCCCTGCAGCAGCTGCCCCATCCCCGCAGCCCCAAATCTCTTTACTCTGTACTTCATAGATTTTCTTCATAACCCTGCTGGGAATCAGCAGTGAAAAACATTACATTTTAATGACAAAATAATGGCTTCAACTCAGGAAAACTTACAGCTGTCATTCAGTGAGGGGCTTCCTCCCTCCCCAAACCCTAACACGTGCAAGAGGGGAAACTACAGAATAATACTAACCATTTAAAAATTTTGAATTTGCGTTGCACCTCTCTCACCTGAGTCTGATCAAAATGAAAACCACCAGCCTCTTGTCTGAAGACATGTATAAAGCAGCCAGCACAGGAGGGAAGCAGCGATGCTACCCACACGGGCTGAGAGGCTGCTGCTGGGACCAGAAGTGCCAGGAGATCTCAGCAGAACAACCCCATCCCGGGGATGGGGGACCCCCCCCCCAGACTGCACACCCCAGGAACATCTCAGTACCCGGGAAATGGGAGCAGGAGGGAGGTGAAACCCAGGCAGGTTGCAAGGAGCTTCGGAAAGGAGAAGAAAGGGAGCGGGGCCAGAAAACAGCAGTAAAGCAAACAGGAGGTCTGCAAGCTTAGAGCAACTTCGGCCTTAAGCATCAGCTTCTTAACTAGTTCATCAAGCAGCTGATTCAGTGTGGAGAAACTGCTTCTCATACGTTGCTCCAGCCAGGACAGCAGGACCCATGAGACCCATGAAGGCAGCTAGCGAAAGCGGAGAAAGCAGTGGCTGGAAGGAAGGCACCAGCTGCTGTAATAAAATAAAAGTAGGTTGCTGGGTCAACCCCTGCATCCTGACTGCCACAGCCAGAAGGCAGGGCAGAGGGAGACACACTGGATCCCCACACATAAACCACGTTTCTTCAGAAGCGTGGAGGCAAGGACGGCAGGCAGGGCAGCCTCTCCACAGCTGCTCCCCAGGGACCAGCCCCACAAGCTGCCAGGAAGAAAATCCCACTGCAAAATCCCACCGGATGGGAGCATGTAAAGAACTGCAGATGAGAGGACTATAAATAACCATCATAATCAGAAGCGGACCACAGAAGTCCTAGGACGAGAATGTTTTCTTTTTACTCGGTCAAGCAGTCCCACTTAACACTGTGATACCAAGAAGCATCTGATGGTAGTTTTTCCAGAAGGGAGAGATTTTTCATTCCACTAATCTCAGTAAGAGATACTCTCAACGCAAACTGCACCTTTCAGAGCATGTAGCTTATACTCCACAACCTTGTAAGTGCAGCATAAAGAAAACTGCGAGTTTATCCCTCTTGAAGAATCTGTTCAGGATCCTTGATATTTTCCCCCCACAAAAAAAACAAACCAGCCCAAGCACAACGTGCTGTACGAGCACCAGCTCACCAAGGAGGGAATGAGGTCTTTTCTGATGCCGAGTAGGTTGACCTATAAAGCAGACTTTGAAAAATAACTTGCAAGATGAAAGCAGCATGCTTAGAACTGGTCTGGTGCCAACCTCAAACTCCACAGCGCTCCCTCGGCCCTGGAGCACCTGAGGGAATGAGCGTTTCAGGCGACCCACAGGCAAGCCAAGCACTACCTCATGCAGTCAGCCACTGCCCACTTGAACACACATGTGGTGGGGAAGAACAACCCCTGTTATCAAGCAGGTTTTGATGTTTGGTAGGTTTTAGGTTTCTTTGGGTGGGGTTTTTTTGGTTGGGGGGGGGGGTTGGGGTTGGGTTTTTTTTTAAAGAGACTTCTCAGACATAGCTGATCTTTCCATTATAAAGGGTTAAGAGCAATGCAAGGGCCAAGTCTTCCTCCTTTCCACTTCAGGCCATTGGTAGGGGCCAGCTGCCACACCTGAAGCCATTTAACAATTCTGCAACCTGACCTTCCCACAGGCACATCTCAAGCCCCTGAGGATGAATTAGAGAATTACCTTGTCCTCCTGTAAAACACAGGACCCACTACAAAGCCAAGTCAGATAAGCAGTTCTCCAAGAACACCAAAGTCTGCAACAAAGACGAGAACATTACAGAAAGCTGACCCTAGAACCCACAAACCCTGGGTCTTCGCAAGATCTCAATATACCATCTCTACAAATGCCTTAAAAATATTCCACTTCCCCCACAAAAACAACAAACCCCCAAACCAACCGTACAAATAAGCCCTCAAGCTATCTGGAAGTCTACCTCCCATGTACAAGATGGTACTAGCTTACCTACCAAAGAAAAAGAATCCAATAATAGTTTTTGGACACTATTTCTAAAAGAGGAAATTTTGAAATTCTCCATTACTGAACACAGCTGTGTTGTGTCAGAACTGCAGGCATGATTACCACTGGAAACAGCTCTTTGATGACTATCACACTGGAATATCTAAAACAAGTAGAAGCATGGAAACAAGAAGTGCTTTGCCACCCAGTTTCAAAACAAAATGCTGAAGATCATTGAATAATATATAAGGGGGTTGGTTGGGGTTTGGGGTTTTTTGGTAAAAGATCTCTCAAATAGGGCTGGACTGGTAGGAAAAAAGATTAAAGACTGAGGCTCTTTTTTGTTTCTTAATTTAAATAAAATTACCTCGCCATTTCAGATCTTTTACAGTTAATGAGTTTTCACCATTTTCCAAGCTTCTACATCAGAAAAAGTCTGTGAAATCATTACGTTTTACCTCAAAACTACCTAACACACCCCACAAAGGCTAACAGCAGCTTGCACCTGCAGTCTGGCAGGCTACAAAAGGCAGCCTCTCATCTCAATATTCCCGGTCCCATTTGACAACTGTACATGTCTACTAGTAGCAGCTCTCTAACCTCACGGCGCAATTGCTTCGTTAGCACCTGTCCTGAACCTCTCGTCAATGCTGATGCAACAGTCAACATCACCTTTTTAGCACGCTGCTAAAAACCCAACATTACTCAAGGGATGCTACAGAATCCCAAGTACATCCTTTGTGGATGGCTTAGCCTTAAGAGATTGTCCTAATATTACAAAATTTTAAACACAGCTAGTGTTTAACACAAGCATCCACATTCATCCCTCACTTAGAGCCTGTAAAGCTTGATTTGAGACACACAGGGCTACTCTGTACCCAGGGGTAAAACCAGCAACATACTCCTGTTTGTGCAGCAGGACAACAGGCCCAGCAAGGTTTCTGCAATTTATCGGGAAACTATGAAACACATTTTAATTTCTGATCAAAACACACTGTGGTAGCCACCAAGAAGCAAGATTTCATGGTTAAGAGACGCATAAAAGCAGGCTGAAACAGTTCTTCTCGGGCAGGAGCTTACAAGAGCAGCAACCCCAGGCTGAGCTTCCTAAACTCATTACGAACCAGAGACGGTGACATTAGATGCCACTAGTTCAGTTTAACACGCCAGACCCCGTATCCCAGCTAACTCACAGGTAGAAAACAGAGCCAGACAGTGAGCCTGCACGAAATCACTCAGCACAGCGTCACCATTGGCAGTAAATGATGAATTAGGGCCCCAAGGACACAAGCGGGAGGTCCCAGTCTGACAAAGGTTGTATGATTAAGGACAACGCTCATAGTCCTGTTTTTAAGAATTATGGTGAACTAGACATCCAAGTTTCCCATCCTGGCCATCTGCGCTGGAAATAATTTTCTCTACGTGTTGTTTGCAGAGCAATCCCGTTTTTCATTTCCGTGGGAAGCGGCAGCCTGGGATTTTCACTTGCAGGCTCAGAGAGGCCAGGAGAGCCTCCCAAAGCCTCAGGCTGTAAGAGAAACGCTACTTAATGCTACTGAATAAGCCAGAAATTTTTCAGCAAGCTAACAATTCTGAGCAGCAAGCGACAGTTTCCAAGGTTTAAACGTACAAAAGCAACTATCTGACTGTGTCAAAACCAACAATTAATCCTTCCAGCAACTCAGGGCAAGCACCACAAATAGCAGCTGGTTTTGCAATAAAATACCACACAATCCCAGCTCTCTCCATCCCCCAAAATAAGTGCTCTGCCATGTATAGTATTCCCAAAGGCGTCACACAGTGGCATCAGCATCCCAAGAAAGACGCAGGACAGAGGAGTTGGAGAAAACCTGGGAATTTAAAGGGTATGCGGGAAGCGATAAAGAGCTTTAAAGCGACTTTATATAACTGCACTGAACAACTGCTGGCCATTAAAAGCCCTGATCTCTTAACTACTCATGTTGAAACCTGCAAAATGTAAATCAAGCCTTTGCGAGATCAACTAAAATAGAGTCCCCCCCAGGGTTCTGCAAATACCACGGTGAAGCCATTGCAGTGTGGGGCTGGCCCTTCCTAGACTGGGCTCAACACGTCTGCGATGGCTTCCCAACACGCCCTGTAAGACCAGCCTAAGCGCCGGAAACACTCTCCCAATGCGTTAATTACCACTTCTCACAGTTTTTAAATTGCAGCTACGCTATGCAAAACTTCACCTGCATACATCCTGCTTGTTCGCAGTTGGTTTCACGGTGGTTCCCTAGGAAGGCAATGGACCGCAGCCTCATAAAGTTTTAATACTGTTTTAACTGGCAAACCAGGGGCATCGCTCTGCTGTGCTAAATAAAACAAAGCAACTGATTGCATCCCAGTTGCATAAACTACGTACTTAATTTAAGGCACATTTTATAGCCCTCCCTTCACAAAAAAAGCTGCTTTTTGGTACTTAAAAAAAAAAAGTCTCATCTGCTACAAAAAACTGGCAACTCAAGCCAAGGCTGAACATAAGAACTGGCTTCTTGCCTGGGTTTCCTTGTAAATGCCTTCAAATGGCAGTCATACCCCAAACTACGCTTCGCGGACAAAGTATATATAACCAAGCATCATCGCTCTCCTCAAAGCCAAATAAAGGACTGAGCGGTTAGAAAAGAGGGAGGTGAAGGAGATAGGCAATCCATTTCTCCTAACAGGCAGCAGATTTTACAAGTTTTTCTTTCTTTTATACATACAAGATACCGTCCAGCTTGGTGACACGGGTTTCTAGGCTGGTCTACAGGAGGGATTTCAGAAGAATTCAAGAGCAGGAACACCGAGCTCTAACCACGCTCCATGCCCACAAACACAGCCGACATGTTTTTAATGAAGGCAACCAGCAATTTCATTTTTCTTCTTGGAAGGCAGGCTAGCAGAGGGCTGCCTTCTAGCACCAAATGCCAGCTTCTCTTCCTAGGCAATGAGAGAAGAGGTGGGGTTTGGTCTTTCCTGCCTACCAGGTTGTCTGTCCTGAATGCACAGTGGAGGCCACCAGCATCATCAGTCAAGCACATCTCCTGGGCACTGTCCCTGCTGAGACGCAGCAGGCAGTCACCCGCACTGGGAAAGCCAGACCGGACCGCTCCTAGCTCGCAGGCTTGTTGATAAAAGCACAGCTGCTCTCAGCAGAGATGGGGCCACCCAACCACCATGAAACAACCACCAGTGTGCTGAGGACGCTGCCTCTTTGTCCAAGGAACAAAACACCAGGATCACGATAGCTGAAATCAAGCAGATCTGGGCAGAGAGTAAAGTGGTGGGGAAAAATGAGAGGTGGCTGTAGCAGGGCTCGTTGGGAAAGGAACAGGGAGGCACACGTGGAAGTGTATAAAAAAAGGTGTAGGAACAGTAAAAACAACAGAAAGCACACAGAGATTAGAGCTGCAGAAGGAAGAAGTGAGAATCTGCTCTGAAAAAAGATATAACATCTGAAATAATACAAGCCTTTGCCCAGCAACACCAAAAATACTCCATGCAGCTCCATGCTGTTTCTTTTCCCCTCCTTTCAGTGTTCAAAGGAGCATCTTTAAGACACAGCTTTGTTTTGGTGCATTAGGGGTCTAAATAGCAAAGCTGTGCTAAAATGTATGCGCACAAAGCGCTGGGGAGATGCCAGAACTATCCCAATGCTCCCAGCAGAAGCTAACAGCACAGACTGTAAAAATAACGTGACGCTCTGGCTTCAAAAAAAGCAGACAACTAACTACATACCATAATGCTCAGCTTCCATCTTCTATTTAAAAGCTGGCACCGCTGCCCCAAAGTCCCTTATTCCTGGAATATACGGGAACACAGGGGAGGGCAGTGTTGGGAAAAGACTGGCTGGGTTAAGTCTAACTTAGAAGTAATTCAGACTGAGGAACTGGAAAATGGAGGAAGTGAAGGGATACTTTTCTTAAAAGTGGGAGAAAGGACATAGCAGTGCTTCCCCCCTCCTCTCGCCCACTAACCTCATCACCCAGACTCCATCCTGCCAATGGGTTCAACTCCCCCTTTCTCCTGATTTACAGCTGCAAACTCATGTCTCCAAGCCTCCTGGGGGAGGACTCTTACTTAGGGGGTCTTAATACCCTCTCATACAAAAAGAAACAGCTTTTACAACTCCAGATGCTCCTTGTGCAGGGACTAGTAATTACCCCAATTCCCCTCTCCCCAGGGAGCAACCTAACTTCTGGGCACAGATCTCCTTTCCAAACACTCCCGGGATCCAAGCCTTTAACTCAGTAATAGTGATTTGTGCTGTATTTTTCTATATCAGGCTCTTTGCTGGCATCTAGTCCCAAAGCTAAATGTTTTTAAACTTGTTTTGAATGTAAATTGTAAGAAGATTCAAAGAAACCCCCATTCACATGTTGGCAATAGACCTGCAGTTCTTATTGACCTTTTGAAGGCTCCTCCAAAATGTTACACTCATCTACAGGGACCGAACAATGCTGGATGTTAATCAAGACATCCGAAACTGCAAAAAACTCAGGGCAGGTCAGCATTTGCATGCTGAAAGCCCAGAGCAAACGCTGCCAGTCCCAAACGGGTGGAAAGCAACTAACCATTCAGGATACCAGTTCTTTTATAATAAAGGCAACTGCAGCATCAAACAAGGATACGGGTTTGAGCACACAGCCTAATCCTCGAAGATCATGCCAGAACTAACTGCATAAAAGGGCTTTGTGTCCCAGAATGCGTTTGCATCCTACCGAGTACGCAAATACTTGTCAAGCCCTTTGCCTCTTCTCTCTTACTGATGTCAATAATTAAGTGTCCTGCAGACCACGGTGTGCCATGTGGAACAGCCCTGGGGGCACACAGAATCCAAACGCAGCACCCAACAGCTCACACAAACGAAGATGGTTTGAAGGCTTCACAAGAGCGAAGCAAAGCAATGCTGCAGAGGAGTTTGGGGCATTTGAGACCAAAATGGCACTTTTTGGTACTCAACAGTTCTTCAACCTGCAACGAACTCAGCGACGCATACAAAGTCGTACAGGAATATTTATTGCTTGCACAGCTCGTGCACAGATAGCTTAATGCCTTGCTATTAGTCTTCTTAAAGCTAACTTCCGCCGCCATCACCACCATCATGCCTGTAACAAGCTCGTGATTCTTAAAAGGCTTTACACTAGAAATACCCCACCCAAAAACCTAAATGGAAGAAAAAGAAACAAAACCTGTAAACAAACCTGAAACCCAAGTGATTGACAACACTCATGTTGCAGTGCTACATTATTTTAAAGATGTAGTTGTTTTCATCAAAGAAACACGCACATTTCTTCAAAGCCCAGGACACAGCACACTGTTTGCTCCAGTACATTGGAAAAACATACTATCTTTCAAAGAATACCCATGTACATACAGGTGCACACTCAAGAACAGCAGTAATACAGACGGGCCTATAAACTAAGTTTTACCTTGATAATGAAGAATTACAATGATTTCTATTAAAAAAGAAGTTGAGATCAAATCTCAGCTTACTGTTTTTTCCAGGTGTCCTGAATAAAAAATTCCCAATTTACAAAAAAATAAAAAGAAAGAAAAAAAGAAGATAAAGAGGTCTTAGTAACTACCTCCCCTTAACCGAACAATTACATACGTTTAGGTGGTATATTTATTTTGAAGCTCCTAACACAAAGAAAGACTTTAGGGCGGTGAGACGCTCCTGGCTGCTGAGGCAGATGGATGTGGTCAGCAGGTGACCCCTGGTACAGGACTCGGCGTCATCATCTCCATCTCACGAATGCAGATGGGAGCTTTCACACAGCCTGTCCTCAGGTTGCGAAACCCAAGATCCAGCTTCCTGACCCCTAATGCAACTTTTTTTCCTCCAAATTACACCAAGAGTGAGATGCATTACTGATGCTAAAACTTAAGGTTCAACAGTGGCTCTTAAATAGAAACCATGAATGGTTACACTAAGGAGTTTTTTTGGTTTTTACTTTATTTAATGACCTGAGGATACAAACTGTGGTTTTAACTTTCCATTGGCTGGCTTGTCTTCCAAGCCAATTACCCTTCCTCCATGTCAAAGAAGCTTAAATAACTGAATGAACAGAGGAAAAGAAAAGCTTGTCCGCAAACCAAAGTGAGTGCTAAAATACCCCAAAGGAGCCTCTGGGAATGACAATTAATCAGAAAACTCACCTTCTCCTTTTTTTGACTCAATGTTATGAGTTCTGCAGTAATGCTGACTGCTCTCTGACAAACCTAACCCACACAGTATTTAAAGGACAACGCTGCCCCAGCATTAAGAGGGCACCGAGCAGATGCGTCCTTGCACGCACACGTTTTCCTGCAGTGCTTGCCACTTTTCGAACCAACCTCTCCCACCTGAATCCCAAGCCTGTTGCCTGCAAGACTCCAAGATTCGAGCTTCCCGGTGCATGGGGACAGACACGCTCGCTGCACCCCACGCCGCTGCAAACTCTGCCTCTCGCAGTGCAGGCTCGCTCACCTCACAAATCGACAGCACAACCAACGCAGGTTGCAATGAAGCAACCCATGCCATATTCATTTTCATTTTGCCTCTGTGGAGCAGGCTGAAATTCAAGTTTATAAAGTACCATTTTGCAGCTACGATTATCCTTAAAGAAAATGCCAGCAGCCAAGGGGTGAAGAGGTTGTGCCCTTCAGGACCAAACCCTTAGGTAAGAAGACCCCAGTCACAAGCAGGGCTCGCAGCAAGCGTTTGCTTAAGACAAAACGAATCCAGCCGGGATCCAGCGCGGCCGGCCCGTTTACACCCATCGAAAACCCGCTTCGGAACCACTCGGGGGCCTCGGGGCCGAGTTACAGCCGCCTTTAATTACTCTGCGCCCAAGCAAGGACTCAAGGAACCCCGGCGCGGGACGGTTCTTCAGCCGGCCCCGCCACCCCCGCCCCGCCGGCTTCAGCGCCGTCCTCCCTCGGGGCGGCGAGGGGCTTCCTTACCCAGGTGGAGGGTGAGGTTGACGGCGGTGGGGTGCTGCACGCCGGCCAGCATGGTGCGGCTCTGCCACCAGGTGGCGTCGGCCGGGCTGTTGTAGTCGGTGAGGAAGGCGGCGCCGTGGCGCAGGTGGGGTTGGGCGGCGTCGCAGAGGTGGCAGGACTGGGTGACGCCGGTGACGCCGGTCTGCACGCAGTACTCCTCGGCCGGCGTCCCGCACGTGTGGGTGGCCAGCACCGTGGCGTTGAAAGCAGCGTTGACGAACTCGGGCATGCAGCGCTGCGGCCGGCCGCTCTGCTCCTCCGTGCACTCGTCCATGGCNGCTGGCATGGGATGGGCCCGGCCCGGGCGAGGCGAGGCGGGGCTGCCGGCGCGGGGCAGGCCGGGAGCGGAGTCCCGCCGGCAGAGCGGGCCCGGGAGCCGCCCCCTCCTCCCGGAATGCGCGGGCTTAAAGGGGCGACGCCCGCGACGGGGCCCGCTCCGAGGAGAAATGCGCTCTTCCCGCCCTGTGCCTGCCTGCGCGGCCGCCTCTCGCACCGCAGCGGCCGCCTCGGCTGCTGGTGGTCTCACGGGAGGGGCGACCCCCGTGACAGGGCTGCCGGGGCGGGCTGAGGAGGGGTCTCCCGCACAGCACGGTTGGCATTGCCTGTGGCGGGAGGGAATGCCCCCCCCCCGCCATGGCGCCAGGCCCAGTCACAGCCTCTGCCCTGTCAGAGCCACCCGTTTCTTTATTTTAAAGGCTTTTCATAGGAAAAAAAAATCAAGTTTCCCAAGAAATGTGAGAAAATTGATTGTGCTTTACCAGCTGGACCGTTCTGAACCTAGTCGGTCTCATGCTGTCCAAGGGCACGGGCCTGAGAAACAATGGGTCTGAGGGGACCTGTGTTGCCACCTCAGCTTCTTTAAATTTTAATGAACTTCTAGCTATTTTCATATCTAAATCCAGATCTCTGTGCTGCTTAGAGGCACTGACTCTGTCAGAGGTGGCCAAAGACTGGGTTATGATTTTTAGCGATTGCCACAAGATCACCCTGTGACTTTTCAGGTTCAGGAATTGTGTAAAGATTAACTGTGTAAAATCCAGGAATTGTGTAAAGCCAAAACTGCTTTTATAGGAGAAAGTGCCTCCAGAAGCCTGTTCAGGAAACAGGAAACTACTTGGTGAGATAGAAACTGATGCGAGAGTCAAGGAAAGGCTTTGTAAACTTGGTGTTGGTGTGGTGGGTTGACCCTGGCTGGATGCCAAGTGCCCACCAGAGCCACTCTGTCACTGCCCTTCTCAGCTGGACAGGGGAGAGAAATATAACGAAAAGCTTGTGGGTCGAGATAAGGACAGGGAGATCACTCAGCAGTTACCATCACAGACTCGACTTGGGGTCCTCCACGGGCTGCAGGTGGATATCTGCTCCACCATTAACCTCCATGAGCTGCAGGGGGACAGCCTGCCTCACCACAGTCTTCACCATGGGCTGCAGGGGAATCTCTGCTCCGGCTCCTGGAGCACCTCCTCCCCCTCCTTCTTCCCTGACCTTGGTGTCTGCAGAGTCGTTCCTCTCACATGGTCTCACTCCTCACTCCAGCTGCAGTTTGTGTCCCGTTGTTTTTTTTTTTCCCCCTTCTTAAATATGTTATCCCAGAGGCGCTACCACTGTCACTAATGGGCTTGGACTTGGCCAGCGGCATGTCTGTCTTGGTGCCGGCTGGCATTGGCTCTATCGGACATAGGGGAAGCTTCTAGCAGCTTCTCACAGAAGCCACCCCTGTAGCCCTCCCGCTACCAAAACCTTGCCACGCAAACCCAATACAGTTGGTTATATTCTGAGAAAGCCTGAATGCAGCCTGTGGCCAAAAGAGCAGAAAAAATACAGTCTGTTCTGTGAAAAAGATGTGCTTTCTTGTTTTGAAGTAAACACACGTATTATATAGAAGTCAACCCTTTGCTTCGTACATTAAGAGTGTGTGTGAGACTATTCACAAGGTCCGCACGGCACGTACTTGTAAGTGAGCCTGGAAATTATCCTGCTGCTGGTAGGTGGTGTTATTACATTTGGTGCTACACGTTGGTGCAGTGATTCCTCTTTTTGCCTCCCCAACAGAGTATTAACCTGGCCGTGATGAGATATCCTCTGTGCCGAGAGTCACAGAGTCACACTCCCAGCACCAGCAGAAGGGACGCGGATGCGTTAGAAAGTCATCGCTGCGTCCCTATTGTTCAGGCTGGAATTACACATCTCCAGCGGAAAGTTTGACTTCCACCGCTTCCCCCCCTTTTCCTCGGTTTCTGAAAACAAGCCGGCTGCTGTGAAAGTGATGCTGAGCTGATGCCATCAAAGCAGAAGCTCTGGAAATGGCACGCTGATGGAGCTTCTCAGGTTCGGTAACGGCCTGCCTGATGCCTGCAGTTGAGAGTGGACATGGCAGGGCAGGCAACAAGGAACAAGAGAGCACGAAGCCACATGGAGCACATCAGTGTGAGGGAGGGAAGGATTAGGAAGAGGTGAGAAGGGGGCAAGGACTCTGAGCAGGATCAAAGGGTATTGCCACAAATCCCACTCAGTGGAGCAACGGGATCATCTGTCCACGTGTGGGAGCTTCCCATGGATAATGGAAAAAATTCAGCTTAATGCAAAATTCTTGGGTTTAAAGATACTCAGTAGCTAAAACCAATAACTTGCTTGAGTTTTTCAACTAATCCTTTTCCAACATTTTAAAGTATGTTTGTAGGACCATCCTCAACAGTTTGTGTGAAGCCTTTCTGTCATTTCCAGGTTACTGATGCTAATAAAGAAATCCTGAGAAGGAGATATCTGCTGATACTTGCCATCAAAATCCACTTCATACTAATAACTGCAATTTCATCTTTGACACACATATTTAAAGTAGTAGGACAAATCGAGTGATGCAGTCATATTTCATTCGATAAACCTGCACTGATCTAACTAAAATCAGAATTAAATCACATGTCCCTATAAATACATGACGTGTGCTTTCCTTTTAATATCTTACCTGCTGAAATACTGTATCAAAGCATTGCAGCATATTCCCCATAAACCCATTTCCTTTCCAACACAGAAAAAAGTATCCTCATGTGAAATAACCATGTCTTAACAGCACAGAACCCAGATAACTTCTCTAACCTTGCAATGCTTACAGGGGTGAATAACACAAAAAATACCTTGGTCAATAAATTCTTACGACTGGAAACTCCCATGAAGCGGAGTGAGTCATCCTGCACGGCAGGAGTGGCCTGAAAGGAAGGAAGGACTGTTTGGTAGATAGGATGGGCACGACAACGAAACTTTCAGTTAACCATCTGTAAAATAAGAATAATATTTGTGGATAAGGTTCGTGACTGTGCTGGGCTTAGATAGCATGGGCATAATGAATCAACAGTGAAAAAATTACATGGCTGCTGCTTCAAAAGCAGGTGCAAGTCTTCAAGCACTTACTGCCCCAAATTGCACTAATCACAATGATATCAAGCCTCAAGAAAATTTGTTTTCTATTTAATAAAGAGGTGGTCAGGGAAGAACTTAAATATATAGAAATCGGCACATTATTACTTCAATTCCTTTTTGAAGTACACAGATCAGGTTAAATGAACGAAAACAAGTGGGGAGAGAGTAATAACAAAGAGAAGAAATGCAAAAAGGAAAAGCAACATAAAAACGTGAGAGGAAACAGCCTTTGTAAAAGCAAGTCTTACAGGAAATTCTGTCAGCTTTCAGAAGGCCAGAACTCCCGAGGCTGGCAGTCTTGCTCTCTGAATAGACCTCTTTTAGAAAAAAAAGAAAAGCAGTATTTTCTTTCCTTTTGACAAAAAAAAAAAATGCAACAATGTGGTGTGCACCCACAAGCAATTTGAAATAACAAATTAAGAGCATAGTTAGTCTCTGTCCCTCTACAGCAGCTCAAACCGAGCGCTAACGCACCTATACACTAAGACATTTGACCCATTTGGGGCTTATGAGGTCCAGAATGTTTTCAGTAAGCAGCATGGGGCAGCAAGCACTTTAATTTTCAGTCTTCCCATGCTGATTTAGCATCGGCATTTGTCCACGGACGAAATTCGAGTGCATACGCTAAGGAAAACTGCTCAGAAGTTTCAGACTGTGATAGCGGAGCTTGGTTGTTGCGTGGGTCTCAATTATTAAAACAGGTTGATAAAAGTAACGCCACAGAGAAAAACAACCCGCATTTGCCAATAAATGTAAATAGATAGCTTGAGGATCCCCAAATGAAAACTGCTATACACCCAAACATTTTATTACCAGTACATACATGTCAGTTTACACTAAAAAATGAAGGACAGAAAAGCCCCATGCTCGCCATCAGCCTTATGGAGTTATCAACCACCGGAGAAGGCACTCAAGAACCTTATGAAATATCACTTGTCACAATCTGGCTGGTTTGGGCAACATAAGAAGTTTTCAGCAGTTTCCTGCCCTGCCCTCTGTCACGCAGGGACTTCCCATGGTCCCCACCACTTTTCTCAGTGGACGCAATCAAAACAACAGTAATCACAGCAGACATCCACTCCCCGGCCACTAAATAACCCAAAACATTTATAAGCAAGCGAGTCAGCAGATTCAGCAAAGAATCAGTGCAAAAGAGTCAAAATTCAGGAAGGCTGGGTGACAAAATTCAGATGCTTTTAAAGGTGTACATGAAAATAAACCACACTGCAGTCTCCAGCACTGCATTGGGGAACACAGAAATAAACCTGCTCTAAACTGTTTCTTTTTATGAAGATAAAAGCCAAGCTTTAGGCTTACTTGTTTTTCTATCTTGGTTGAAAACTTTATTTTACCAAGTTGGATTTTGACTCAGTACCAGCTAGGATAATCTCTTTGATTCCACTGAAGCATATAAACTACTGCAAATTTTAATCGACTGATCTGTCACATCTGTCTAGTGCCCAAAGTGATCAAAGTGCCTGTGTGCTATGGCAGGTGGGATTTCAATTCCGCTCTTACCAGCTGGGTGCTGCTTCAGTCTCAGCGTCAATGACAATGATGAAAAAGCTTGAGTTCTCCAGGCAGTGGCCTACAGGCACATCTAAAACGGGAGAGAAAAGCTGTAGCAGAGTTAAAGTGTCTCACATTTTATTTCAACAGGCATGACAGAAACTGCAGGTGGGGGAACAAGGTTAAGGGTCAAACGATCCCTTTCCACATGCAGTGCAAAAAAATGCAGTTTAGGACTAATGAGACATATGCATAAGAAATGCACTTCTGTATTGAAATTAAAGAATGGTTTAAAGCCATCCTGTTTAGAGAAGACCTTCTGCAATCAAGGATAGGTCTGCAGAGGATGTGAGTTAGTTTGGCAAATGTCTGAGGTTTCAGCACAGTCTTTGTCCACTATCACTACCAGTAAATGTACAGAATAAATCAGAGAACCGTACTAGTTACTACATATTCATACCTATCATGATTTTATGAAAGCAGAAAGTTCCTGTAATCTTATAAATAGAACTGAAAAAGAGAGATACTAGCCATGAAAGCAGAAGGTGTTTCATAAAATGGTTTATTTAAGTTTGACCTTCTTAGTTGCTCTTTTGCAGATTATCCTAAATAATCCTAGACAGCAACTACTAGTAGGTGAATAAAAAGGTATCTCTCAACCTGTTCATGAGAGGTAATCTGCTTCTTACAAGTTTCTGCAAACCCAGGAGAAATGCAAGACATAAGCTGATCATTTTATCTCTTTTCTGAAGTGGGTCTGGGATGTATCCTTATTTTCTCTCCTTAAGACTGTAATGTTGAGAAGAAATATGCTAAAACAAAAATAAACATGAAAGGGCTGTGCAGCTTTTCATCTTTCTATTGTGGATTCAAACACAGCCCATCCTTTTAACCAAAAACCATTTTGGTTAAGGGATGTCTGGTGGTGTATACAAAATGAATCTGTAATCTTTGATTCCTAGCAGATAAGATTTTTATCTTTTATCTTTACTCCCTCTTTTTATTCTGCGGTGTAGTCCTGTGCTGAATTTAAGCAACCACATCTTGCAGCCTACCTTAAACCGTGGCAGTAACATCAGACAGCCCTAACTATACTTCCTTCCCCTCTCCAAGACCTCCACTTGCCTGTCCAATACCATCATGCACAGCTGCCTTTGTAAAGCCCACCGATGAGGGCATTGGGAAAGGGACATGCATGGGTGGGTGCATTCAGCCTTGAAAAATCCAGTGGGCTTCCTGGAGATGAGACGTTCCTCAGCACTCCTCTTCTTCCCTTCTAGCATTTCCATTCTCGATCAGTACACCAGCAGTGCACTGCACGGGTGAAAGCGTGCCAGAG